>WURV02188523.1:3576-28540 GCA_011762755.2 Epimenia babai | reverse complement strand
TTTGACATCATCGATGCGGTCATGTCTCCTACTGCCAAGGGTACGTCGTTCCATCGCGACAGTACCGTTGCCACGCCACGGACCATCGTTCACACTGTCCCAAGGCCGCAAATAATTACAAGCCATGATAATTTCTGTTTATGTGATTCAGTTCTGTGAATTAGATAGAAATTAGTTCTATTAACGAAGTCTGTTGGAATTACGGAGAAATACATAGGAAAAACCTGGTCTGTGGTGGAACCCAAGAGTTGTCTGCCCCTTTAGCTCAGTTGGTAGAGCACGAGAGCGGCTATCCGGATATTGTGGCTTTAAGTCCCGAGAAAAGCGAGCATTTTTCAGCACGTTCCTCTCCAGTTATTTATAGAACCACAGTGGTTACTCATTAATGTTATAGCAACGGCGGTACTGTGGAGATTTTGAAATGAGGGGTAACGATGTTTTGTTACGGATCATAGGAGCAAAGAGTTGTGACACGCGTACCGGGGTATCTGACATGACATTTTACCTATCAGTGATGTTTTCAGACAGAATCGAAATCGTGAACAATCGTTTTCTCGATTACAGATAAATCGTGCGGGTTCCTGACCACCCAGACTGCATCCGTGCCGCAGCGTAAAGCCGCGAACCACGCGAGTCTCTTTATTAAAACGTTATTGGCCCAAGATATAGCCAAATGGCTCAAGGGAGACAACTCCTACTCGGTGAGTCTGTGACTTATGTTATCATTTTGGAAAAGTGGAATCTGATCCTTGCGTTACAAGCCCAAGGGAAGCAGTCGAGCGGTAGGAACACCGGACTCGTAACTGAAAGATTGCGGGTTCGAAACCTCACACCGATCGACTTTTCTGCGATGATCTTCAGCAAGTCATTTGTCCCCGATTGCTGGAGTAAACCCATTTCTAAAATAGCTAGATGCTCGATATTATCGTTGGCAGGGTGATATGTGAGTGTCGAAGGTATTGTATAAGCGCTGAATGGCTGCCAAAAACATTTCATCGTTAGCCGCATTTGAGAGCCTCTATTGGCTGACATTTGCAGCGTATAAATGTTGTACTTAACCTTTACTTTACCTCATTGGATTTCAACTCCCTAGGTCGTTGTTACATAACTGGAACTATTAGTCACATGCGCGCACCATTAGTCCCCTGACTGTATCTAGACCTTACATGCGCACACCAGCTAGTTACATGGCCACACCAAGACCAGTGAAATATTCATAAAGCACGTCAATTGCTGCGGCAATTATGTAATACTAGAATTGAACTCATATCGAGGGATGCATTACGCAGGGGACAGTTAAGCACATTACAGCTGTGTGACGGTTACAGTTCAGGGAAGCCCGTGGCTGTGATTATGCATGCACTTCGTTAATTTACTTTTTCAGAGACACCAGAAACGCGAGCCAGCGATGCCATCCGCGAAGCTCGATGGCGTTGCGGAATATTACAGAATACTTCGTGCCCAGAGTAACGCAAAGTGGTTGATCAAATCGGGGACGGAGGCGAAAACTGGCGGGTCTGTCATGATCGGGGCGGGACAGATAAATACGTCGGTGAACGGCGAAGGAAAGTTCGACTACGTGCAGAAGGCGATCGGTCGGAAACAGAAGGAGAACAATGAGCGTTGGATCAAGCAGGAGAACCACCGAGTTAGCAAGATGTCTAGTCCTCGGATGGCATTCGACAAGTTACGGCTGTTTCATAAAGAATGCGTGTGGTTGTGTAACAGCCACGTTGTGAACATCGACGCCGATCAAACCGCGGGATTGGTGAGTTCGCAGCGGGTCGCAACTCCCAGCGGTTCGACGCGGAGCGTAGACGATGAATTGCAGCGGTCACCCACCGGTAGCTCGGTCAGTGTCTGCAGCGCCAACGATGATGGCCAGTCGTCGTCCATCGACGTGATGTCCGACTGTTGTAGTTACGACGAATGGTTGAGCATGCCTAGTCACCCGCACATACCCACGCAAACTAATAATCGCAATAACCTCGTCGCTATTCTAAAAAGCGAAGTGAACACGTGGTTGCTGAAGACATGACTGACATTTAAACCACTGGCTAAAAAGTGCGTCAATGACTAAGTTGCTAAATTATATATATATACGGTTAATTGCTGAATTTTTGATCTGTTACAATCGTTATTGACGCGGTCTTTCGCGTGTATTATTCGCGATTGTGCCGATATTCTGCATTAATAACTGAGATATCTATGTGCATACTTAAAGCCATATACTGTTCTTGTACCATTACGAGATCAATTTGAAATTATCCGCGCTATTATACGCGAATGTTTGCTTATTTCTTTTGATGATTTACCATAATTTACGCGATTCATCTGCGTGTATTTTACTTATTTTCATTTAATGAAATTCTCGCATTTTCTGTTGATAAACATCACTGCATGCGAGTACAGCTGCCCTATTTTCTTTAGCTCTATTGAAATTGTCTCAAAATAACGCAATAATATTATTCTGTATAGGTTTTAGGTTAATTTATTACGTAAACAGTTGGTGAAATTATGCTACATGAATTGAAGGCATTAAATTGTTTGCAAAAACCAACAATATTCGCAATTTTTTATTCAACTAATTTAGTATTTTCCCACCTGATTGACAAGCTTAGGCTAAGTAAATTTGAAGGCTGTTTTCGTTATTCATACACGTTTTAACATTGTTAAACCGTTATTTTGGTTTTGACTCTCACTGGAAGCTGTCCGTCACTAGGACAGACTTATCGTAACTGTTAGACACCAGGAAACCTTGTGCTAGTTGATGGCACATTCGTTATGTACCTGCTATGATTCCTACGTTTACCGTTGTGTCTGTCTAGCCATAGCGTCCCCTTTGCACTGAACGTTAGACAATAAGAGCTGGAATACTATCGAAGGGTTATGTTAAAGCTGTACTGTCCTCAAAATAACTTCATAACTCCCACAAAAATGTCTGAACTATAAATAACCCTACCCCCTCCCCAAAAAAAGAACAAATAATCATCATATTACAGCTTTATTCAGGATATAGGGAAAAAGAAATGAGAAAAAATATTTCTGGATAAGACACAAATATATACACATGCACAAATGCATATTTTATATACATAATTATATACTTCCGTGTCTACCGTTGACCAAGGAACTATGTTTCTCAGCAGCTTGTCAAAGTCTGGACACATGTAGGGTTGAGTTAGACGTCAATGACTGTCAAGCTCGTGGTATATACCCATCAGGAATATAGGTTTTTTTTTCTGTGCATTCCTCTCCAGCTATTCAGAGAACCACATTGGCTACTCCCATTGACATCATTTTACCAAGCTAATGAAATCTTTAGGGTTTCTACAACAGTCGGATGTATCTACTAAAAATCTGCATTAACACACTAAAAATTTATTGCTGAGATCAGTGAACAGTCAACCACTAAAGTTCAGATTGTGCAGCCACTAGCTAAATGCCACTAATAAGGAAAAGGCAAGGTTTTAGTGCTCCCGAATTAATGGTGTAGACTGTCAGTCGTACAAGCAATTGTTACAATATTGCGCTCAGAAGTACCATTAGAAAATTTAAAAATAACCCATGTCTCAATATTCAAGCCCAAAATCATCTTGGTGCAGAAAATAACTCTGATCATGCAATTAACAAAATTACTGATAAAACGCAATACACAGATTAACAGTGTCATTACACCGAGTGGTAAGATATATTACTGTACATTTTGTAATAAAATTAGGAGATGTCAATCAACTATTCAAGTCATTAAACAAAGGGCATTAGAAATTAGTCGGAAGATTTTTTCTTTGTCTTTCTTTTACTGACTGATCTAGCCCAGAAATTTGTGCGGCTCCGATCGCCTTTGGTTACTAAGCTAAAGTCCAGGTCGGTCAGATTGGGTAGCATGGACAGGACTTGCATACGGTAGCCCTGAAATAAATAACATGACGAAACTAAAAAATAAGGGCTTTAAAAGTCACATGGTATAAGGTACATGAGATCGTATTTATATCGTAAAGTCATGTCAATGAGTTCTCCATTCTCTATCACAGCACATATTTTCCATTGTTAAATTTATTTAAAGGTAAAAGGTAAAGTATAAAATTCACAGACCGCAAGTATCGGCCAATAAAACCTTTCAGATGCGGTTTTCAATGAAATTTAAAAGTTTTTGGCAGCTATTCAGCACATTTACAATACCTTTGACACTCGCATATCACCCTGCCAATGATAATATTGAGCATCTACCCATTGTTGAGACGGGTTTACTCCAGCAATTATGGATAAATGACTTGCTGAGGTCACTGCAGAAAAGTCGACTGGTGGGAGGTTTTGAATCCGTAATATATATATAATGGAACTATTAGGATTAAAATCATTGATTACCATACAAATACATAACTAATACCCAATATTGAAATTAAATTTGAGAAAAATTGATATGCATCCAGATGTCATACATATAAGTGTTAAAAATTTTACTGCACCTGTTCATTCTCAATTGGGTTCCCATGTAAAGTTAGTTTACGTAGCTTCGGCAATGCAGACAGACACTGGATCTCACTGAGATCTCCGATGTCATTACCATGGAGATACAGTATCTGTAGTTCCTTGAACATCAATAGCTTCTGTAAACACATATCTACTATTAATAAATTCTGTATGTGTACACTTTATAACTTAAATTGCATCAACCCTTATCAATGTATACTTGTCATGGATATAACAGCCAAAGTTATCTTTTATCAGTAAATTATGATCAAATATAATTAACATTTATTTAACGGGCGATAAAATGTTGTGTTATCTAATAAACCCCACTACAAAATTACCCAAATCTGGCTAAAGCTACAATATACATATCTATTATTATCACTTCAGTGTGGTTATTGTGACTGTCAAAGATAAAGTGACAACCGTTGCTCCGGAGAGGGGGGGGGGGGCAACAGATAGGAATAAGATCATACAATTTTAACTTAGAATTTTCAAGTAAATAAGGACTTTGGGAAATAACTATAATTAAAACACAAACATTAAAGTGTGGCCATTATTAAAGCAAAACAATATCAAATAGCCAATGTACTCATAAAAACTGTGACCCATTTCTGTCAAAAGAAATCTCCCACAAGTTGCATAGTGATAGTTTACTATGATACAAGTCAGGTTTTTACCGAAGCTTTTTTCACCATATAAAAAAATTATAAAAAAAAACAGGATAAAATTACTGCAATTTCTGATGATTAAAATTTCCACATGCGAGTACAGCTCATGATATTATATTTTTTGTTAATGTAGCCATGTGGCAAAATGATTCAGCCATTCTGAACCAATGTTAAAATTAATGTAATTCTTCTTTATTGTGATCAATTCGTTTCTAGCTTACATCTCATGCATGGAATCACACTTTGATAAAAAGATTTCTATGATAAAGAATTATGGAATTACTTTCATATTTAAACTGTGTTGAGCCCTTTAATCTGGGGCTGTTTAATGTAAAATGTTGCTTATTGTGATAATTTTGTGGAGTCCCACACACAGTATAGTGTTGAGACATCCGTGCTGTATATAGGAGTTTCTTACGTTCCCAATGTGCTAACTGGAAAACCAAAAAATTATATTGAAGAGAGCTAATCTATTTTTCCACGCATATCTACGACTGTAAAGATATATTGATTACCGTGCTGACATTGGTCAAAGCATTAAATGACAGATCAATCCAACCGAGTTGTTCCGGTTGATCGAACAGCTTAGACACAACTTCCTCGAGGTTCTCGATGTTCGTTAGAGAATTATTGTTCAGTTTCAGACATCGGCCGGGTGACTTGCCTTCTTCCGTGTGCATTATTTTCTCCTTTCGCGGGCTCGTGTTCCGAGGCTCCTCATCGAAAACATCTATTACACAAGTCGCAATTCGCAATAAGAACAATCGCGTACCAAATCAAACTTATACATCGTTGACTGAAAAAAGCACCGCGTGAGATATTTTACAGTCAGCAGTTACAACTTTAGATACCAGGTATGGATGATTACTTGATTTATTGTTGAGTTGTATAAGCTAACCAACTAAATATAAAGTCAGAGTGCTTAAAGAGCTACTCCTCTAACTTTGACACATTATTCGTACGCAGAAATTTTAATAGGACACGGGAATATAGTACATTAAAATTATTGGTAAAATTCATTAATTCTATTGTAGATAAGCATAGTTGGACAGAAATGAATGGTAATTGTTGTTGGACAAAAAGTGGATCTTTAGATAAACTAATAAAATTTTATGAAAAGGTATAACATAATCATATCATTCCATTGTGGTTATTTGTCACTCATGAAACATAAAGTTATAAAATGAATACGTACCAGTATCTTGAACAAGCCTGAGAAATGAATAATCGAGAGGAGGGATAAGGAGGTTATCAGTGAGGTAGCCAACATCTTCCTCGGGCTCTAACTTGTTAGGGTCAGACCCAACAGTCACAGTCGTTTGTCCACTTGAGAGAATAAGAATCTTTTAATTAACCAATTAATCATCAAAAGTGGATTGAGAATACAATTGGGCCAAAATTGCTACATACGAACATACCTGATTGCTTACCCTAAGTTATTTATTCTAATAACTGATCCTGATGATTTTAATAACTAATGTACCAACAGGACGATTTAAATAGAATCGTTTAGTGTCCGATTGGGCGCTTTACAATGCTGGCCTTAAGTTAGTTACTATCAACTCCATTTTGGAACAAATTACTGTCACAAATCGGTAAATAACCAACTCAGACTCAAATCAACTGATGGTCATTTGGACATAGTCATGAGTCAACGAGTGCGCGTCTGAGTTGGTTTTTATCGAACTTGTGGAATGCTAATATTTGACTACGACTTTCCTCCTCGTAACATACCTTGTGCCCTGTACAGCTGACATTGTTGATTTATTTAGTGAAATAAGATTCAGTTAAGTTAATACGATAAAGCATATCTAATCTAGTACCATAGTATGGTAAATTGGTGATATAAAAATCCTCCGTATATAGTCGCCATTTGTATTAAAAATTATCATTTTGTTGTCATGACAACGTGCGAATTTCTAAAATAACATTTATAATAGTATTACTTTGTATTGTTGGTTTCAAAAATTAATATTAAAATTACATTAGTATGAAAAAAAAACATTTAATTGAAGCCATTACATACCAGCAAATTTGAAAAACTCTAATATACCTACCCTATTATCACCTACGATTCCTAATTCTTCTTACTATGCACCATGATGTGCGAATACAATACAGTCATAAAAATAATGTTGAGAAATCGATAGTATACTCAATGCTGTTTATTTGTCGTTTATTGTGTAACATGGCTTGCATTTAGACAAAATATGCTGGGATATGTCCGCAGTCTGATAGCTACAACATAAGTACACCTATAAGTATTCAAACAAACGGAGGTGAGCAATATGAGGTAGGGATGTCGAGCAAAGAGGAAAGATAAATACAACTGGTTTACAATTTGCTGACATGAAAATTTCGAATGCTTATAATAGGAAATAGAAAAAACATGTTTATTATTTGCATAAAAAGTACAGGATGCGATACAATTAATATTGGAGGGCATTTACAGGGAGGATGTAGCTCTAGGGGTATGTATATTGTTTACTATACTGTATATCTATACTTGACATGACAGTGATTTATTTAAATGCGTATATCCACAACGAATATAACACGAATATCATTAATAAAAGGTAACATAAGACTTTTTCGATATGAACGAAAATTATTTAATTGTCACATTTTGCCTATACTTAATCTATTACACGTAGCTTTACACTGAAACGGATCCAAATAGACACGTCTTTAGTTTTGATTGGAAATCGCAAGAGTTGTACATATCTTAATATCAGGGGAAAGATAATTGAAAGTTTTGAGTCCTACATATGACAACGCACGCTGGCCTACGCTTTCGTTCATGCCAGAAAGCTCTCTTCAAATTCAAATTCGAATTCAATATTCGTTATTATGATCGTTTCAGCAAACAAGTGAAATCTAAAAGATTCTGGATTACATAATAGTCGATATATATATATATATATATATATATATATATATCGACAGACTATATATCTATAGACTATATATTTTCCAGTCAATGGCATAGATGAATAAATGCAAATGTACTGTAATCGAATTCGAATGTTATATTTCTGCCATCACTATCACATTCGCGATACAGACGCAATCTGAAATAATGTTTTCACTGCCTACCCGTTGTCACGAGAAAATTCTGCTCGGTTTCCTTCATTTTACAGCGCGATGGTAAAATGACACGGTTGATGGAGTAATTACTCTGCCTGATAAAATTGTCTTCGCTCTTTAAATTGCCAATGTCGCACCTTTCAATTTCATCTCTTTTGCTGCTGGGTTTCTTTACAGCGACCATAGCCACGATAGGTGACTAGAATAGGACTCAACAAATGACTAAGATAATAGTAAAAATTGAATAATGGGCATGTAGTTAGTTTATCAATATAAATTATTGTATCAAGTTTAAGGAGTACATATGTTCGTAAATATGTGGGTTTTGGATATGGTTTTCTAATGGCCTATATATCAGATTTTAGTTTCCCTCAGTGGTCTATTAAAATTAATTGCCACTTGGCCATCTATGGTAATGGTGCTGTTGACATTGATTTGGGTGCAGTGAACTAATGCCATCCGCCCACCGATGTCTCACTATGACACCAGCTGATAATATATCGCTAACTCTATCATCCTAGCCTGGATCGCACTACTCCATCGCGACTTGATTTGTGCGAAGCTTTTAGTAGATATTGTGCCAGTGATACCCAGTATTCTAATCCTAATCACTTAAGAAGTCACAATCCATTTCATGCACAGCATGATGTATATTCAGATGTAATACTTCTTAGTGTCCTTATACTGATTATAATGTCCGCTTTTTGATTACTTTATACAATTGCCAAGGTGATTTGAAAAATATTCTGCCAAAAAAGTAGCATACAGCAAGATTTAAGATACTAAAAGATTTTGTCTAAGAAATTATATACATTATTTAGCAACTGTTAGAGTTTTTCTTATTCATCTCTTGTAGGGGCTGTAGAGGTTTCACAATATTCCAAGTTCAGTCTCGGCTCCTACAAGGGTTATGGATCGATGTACCTAGTCAAATTCCGCGTACGCATCATGACGAGCGCGATTTCCTGGATATTTATATCTACAAAGAATCACAAGCAATGTGAGACGAAGAATATCCTCATGTATGTCTGACTGATGCTACGAGTACAACGATGTTATTATTTACATATAGTTTTCAACAGCCTTGTATGAACCTGTCTCGTTCGACTTGTATTTTGTCTACGATATTGTTATTTCACCACTTAATTTTATTCTGTGTACACTATCTTTTTGACTGCACATATGCACACACATCAGCCAATA
Source organism: Epimenia babai (assembly GCA_011762755.2). Taxonomy (NCBI): domain Eukaryota; kingdom Metazoa; phylum Mollusca; class Solenogastres; order Cavibelonia; family Epimeniidae; genus Epimenia; species Epimenia babai. The sequence goes on along the minus strand of WURV02188523.1, from coordinate 19,106 downwards.
GTTTTTCTAAGGCAATGTCCAAAGCTAATACATGCTCAGCCCGCAGAGTACTATCAGCTGTGGTCTGGGGTATGTTCATACCGCATGGGGAGTTGGATAATATCAAGGGATCAATAGATATGTTTGACGAGCCATATATCCCTATCAGTAGATAGTGTAATAACAGTCAATATTTTTTCACTCATTTATTTCACATAGAAACTGTAATATTTATTTATCTTCAGAAGTTGGATTCATAAATATATTTATTCATTTAACTTGCAGTGTTATATATTGACATAAATGTTCTTAGAATCATCTTGTCATTATTGACCAAGGGATAATTCGGCCCTTTAAATAAAGCTTTATTATTATTAATCATAGATGAGTTCGCGAGTGTTCGCTCAGATTTGTGTTCGTCGTTTGTGTTCAGATTCATACAGCACTCCGGTTACCCGATCGCCAAAATGACGAACCGTACATTCCCACCGTCGTTCGTAACGTCGCGCGAAAACTCGTATCGCGTCAGTAACTTCACGGACGACTCAGCGATGACACTCGCGATACGCGAACCCACGCCCGGTGACTGGTACCTCGCGGTGACGTTACCGCGAGCCACGGGGATCATCAGGCAGCAGGTACCAACGAGTAATGATCACCTTTGAATGTCTCTTTGTCAAAATATTTTCGTAAACTAATGAATCTTCATTAATCATGGATCACTGTTAAATTTTCCTCCAATTCCCACAAGCGTTCATTTTGGTAAATTTCTTTTTCAAAGACAATGAAATAAATGAAATATTTTTATTAATGAATTACTATTTTACTTTAGTCATACGGCCATCAACCGTAATGGCCCTGTAATGTATTGTTAGTCTAATAAATAGATTAAAAATTTTTTCTATAGTACACTATTACGATACACATATACGTATTGAAGATTACAAGTGCTTTTTAAAAATATTGCCCTTGTCCGCAAAAATGATATTAACAGGATTATGCTATTGAATCGCAGAAACCCATTGTTATTAGAAATTGTGCATGCTGATTAATTTTGTAACAGTAGTTAACTCTGGCTTCTGGCAGGTCCACTGGTGTTCCCTATAATTTTCTTTATCATTGACTGCCGCATAAAACATTTTTTCATATTTTCCTCTTGAGTATAAATGTAGAATAACGATGAAAGGACTGACATCATAATAAGACTTCCCCGTTTTCGTTGATTACCAGGGTATGGGGCTATCGTGTAACTACGAACTGGGCACGACATTAATGACTGTACCGTCTTCCTACACTCCTCACACGCTGTCCGCGGGTGTCCCGTATAACACCTCCCTGAAGCGCCACGAGACGGCCCTATTTCGGTTAGCGTTACCTGACTTGTATACTGAACCGTTCTAAATTTGAAAATAATCTCGAAACATGAATCGTCCCAAATTACAGCAACTTTCATAGCCCTTAAATTCCATGACTATCCAATAAAAATCTACATTTGGAATGGCTGAAAATTTTTTAATGGCTTTGTATTTCCATGATTGTTTTTATTCAAGTCCAATTTTGTCATAAAAAAAACTCTTCCTGCCAAAATGCCAATATTGTGCTATGTCTAGAAGGAGTGTGTATCCATATATAGCTATGGGCAACATCTTTTAATTTTGGCCTGAGTACTTTTATCCAGGTCAAACTTCCACGTAGACATTAGACACTATTGTGACGTCAGATGAATGTCATTTAGTAAATAGGTTAACCTTTGACCCTTCACCCACATTGGGCGACATTGAAACCCGAAATGTGTTACATTTGAGTTAGTGGCAGTTATAAACGCTTGTAATCTGTTAGGTTTATTTAGATATTGAATTACAAGAAAAAAGCATTGGCTTTTTGGTAATAAAATTCTCAAAATTTTCAACACATCTTTTTCTATTCAGGATTTACCTCAACGACGTTACGTGGATGGTGACAGTCTTACTAGACGACTGTACACCGGACTCGTGTAACGTAACCCTAGCGACGAAATCCGGGTCTGCCCCGACATCCGTCACCAATGACGGGAGCGTGACTTGTATGTCAGCGGGTTGTAGCGTCAGCGTGATGTCACCGCGGGTGTCATCATGGTTTTACATGACCGTCACCAATATTGGACAGAGTAGTGTGGATATCGTGTTGGATGTTACTATGTCAGGTACGCACCGAGTTGTCCGATTATATCAACTGTGGTCAATGGAGTCAGCCATTGTGGTTCTCTAAGTAACTGGAGAGAAATACACAGAAAACACAGGGAACATCAACCTCTGGTGGCACTCGAACTCATGACCACCAGGTTGCCGGTCTGGTGCGCTACCAACTGAGCTACACCTCCCTACAGCTTTCTCTTGCGCATTTAGATTACTTTTTTAACGGGTAAATATGTAATTCTCAGTTAGAATTCTTAAGTGTTCAGTATCTAAATACGCAGGAGAAAGTGTGCCCCTGTAGCTCAGTTTGTCGAGCACCTGACCAGTTATCTGGAACTTGTGGGTTCGAGTCCCTCCAGAGGTTCAGGTTTTTTCTGTGCATTTCTCTACAGTTACATCAACTAAAACCGCTAAACCAATTCCTCTTGCTGACAGTATACTGTATATGGGAAGCTCTCTCGTGTCAATGTTCTGGTTTGAAGAAAATATAGTCACCACTCCTAATTCAGGGATGTTATCTATGTACATATTACGAGGTTGTGTCCACTATCCTTATACACATCATTCTACATGTGTAAATATTCGTATATTTTGTTAAATAAAATACTAATCAATTTATAGGAGCTTTTATAATCACAAGAAGGGATTATCGCTGATCAAGAACGGGACTTTATAAATACTATCAACTGGATTATTCTTTAAAATGCGAGGCAATCTTCGATTCCTATTTTTTGCGTGTCCCGCTCTTTAGACCTCCGGGTCACTCCGTTTTATGGGGTGTGTCACCTTATTTACTTATCTCATCCAACAGAGTGCTCACCGGTCACAGTTGCCGATAACTCTAGCTGTCATGTGACCCGTCAACTCGATCCCGAGCGGCACCTTACGAGTCAGAACGTAGAGTTCGGCAGTTTCGTCGACGGGAAGTTCGAAACGACCAAGGTCGTGGTTACCGGCGGGGTGGATCTAGTGATTCCGTTTTATCTCATGACTTTAGAAGACATGGGAGGCACCCTCAAGTTTATGGTTGCCGTGATCAACAAGGTGGTACCATTGACTTTCATCATTCACATTTACCACTACCTCAGTCATTTACCATTAAATATAAGCATTCACATTAACACTTACCATTTATCATTGACATTTACCAGTAGGACTTATCATTCAAGTTTACCAATTACATTCAGCAATAACCTATATCATTCAGATTTAGCATTGAGATGTACCATGAAATGAAATTTACCTTTACCATCGCATTTCCATAATAATTGTTTATTATTATTTATCAGTATCTTGTGTGTATAGTGTGTCCAATGTCGAGTGAATTTTGTCTATTGCGTCGTTTGATGGTATTTACCAAAGTGCGCATTATAAATTCTTTACCATTACCATTGATATTTATCATTAGCCCAGCATAAATTCTTCACCATTACCATTGAAATTTATCATTTGCCCAGCATAAATTCTTCACCATTACCATTGAAATTTATCATTAGCCCAGCAGAGTTTATACTCGGTGATTTTTTCTGATCGGGCTTCATCCATTGTACATCCGTCTGTCTGATGTTAACATTTTCTTAAAAATCTTCTCAAGAAATATTTATCGTAGTGTTTGCCATTTGGGTAATGTTCCCCTAGGGTTGGCCTCTTCTAGATTTGTTGAGCATATCATCATTGGACCAAGGGGGAAGTAATTTCTGCCGATGTTTGTATTTTAATTTAAAAAATGTACTTATCAATGTGTTTAATGTTGCAGAAGTGTTTTTAGACCTATTTTGCCTTTTGTTTTAATATCTGAGTTACTGTTTTGATGCCTGCTTGGCCTCTTATTTTAATATCCGAGTGTCTGGAGGCCTGTTTGGCCTTTTGTTTTTCCTTTTTTAGATTTTGTTTGTTTTTATTGGTTTTTATTTATTTTTGCGACAGTTTTCACTTATATTCTATTATTTCAAGTGCTTCTTTTATTCAACATTTTTTATTTTTCATCTGGTTATTGTTGTTTTTTTTCCAATAGTTATGAGTGTCTTTAAGCCTTTTAATTATCTTAATTATCTTACCATTTACACAAGGCATAATATATTCAATAATACATTATACTAACTTATATCAACACAAATGTACTGGCCTTGCTGATGTCTCTCAAACCAGTATTGTGCTGGTTTATATCATAAAGTATAATTATTTATATTATTAGCATTGTTGTGTTAATGTCCAGTTTCTGCTCCATCATTACTAGTATATTCTCATTGAATGTGTTGTTCCAGACAGAACCACCCTGCCATACCAATTTTACAGTTTGCCTGCAGCACGCCCGCATTCACCGCCCCAACACCACATTCCCCTGTATGGCCGAGCTTACGGTCAATGTTACCGACCCTGACCCTGCCAAGCTTTACATACCTTACCCACAGAGTGGCCACTGGTTCGTCACTCTCTCCCATGTCTGCCATCATCCCGATAAGTACGTCTTCAGGTTTTCTTAGGTACTTCTTCAGGTTTTGTTAGGTACGTCTTCAGGTTTTGTTAGGTACTTCTTTGGGTTTTGTTAGGTACTTCTTTGGGTTTTGTTAGGTACGTCTTCAGGTTTTGTTAGGTACGTCTTCAGGTTTTGTTAGGTACTTCTTGGGGTTTTGTTAGGTACGTCTTCAGGTTTTCTTAGGTACGGCTTCAGGTTTTGAGGTACTTCCTTGGGTTTTGTTAGGTAGGTCTTCAGGTTTTGTTAGGTACGTCTCCAGGTTTTGTTAGGTACTTCTTCGGGTTTTGTTAGGTACGTCTTCAGGTTTTGTTAGGTACGGCTTCAGGTTTTTTAGGTACTGCTTCAGGTTTTTTAGGTACTTCTTCAGGTTTTGTTAGGTACGTCTTCAGGTTTTCTTAGGTACTTTTTTGGGTTTTGTTAGGTACGTCTTCAGGTTTTCTTAGGTACTTCTTTGGGTTTTCTTAGGTACGTCTTCAGGTTTTCTTAGGTACTTCTTTGGGTTTTGTTAGGTACGTCTTTGGGTTTTGTTAGGTACGTCTTCAGGTTTTGTTAGGTACTTCTTTGGGTTTTGTTAGGTACATCTTCAGGTTTTGTTAGGTACGTCTGCAGGTTTTGTTAGGTACGTCTTCAGGTTTTGTTAGGTACTTCTTTGGGTTTTGTTAGGTACGTCTTCAGCTTTTCTTAGGTACGGCTTCAGGTTTTTTAGGTACTTCTTCAGGTTTTGTTAGGTACGTCTTCGGGTTTTCTTAGGTACTTCTTCTGGTTTTGTTAGGTACTTTTTCAGGTTTTGTTAGATACGTCTTCAGGTTTTGTTGGGTATTTCTCCAGGCTATGTTAGGTATGTCATCAGGTTTTGTTAGGTATGTCATCAGGTTTTGTGAGGTACTTTTTCAGGTTTTTGTTAGATACGTCTTCAGTTTTTGTTAGGCATGTCTTCAGGTTTTGTTAGGTACTTTTTCAGGTTTTGTTAGATACGTCTTCAGGTTTGTTTAGGTATGTCTTCAGGTTTTGTCAGGTATTTTTTCAGGTTTTGTCAGGTACTTTTTTAGGTTTTGTCAGGTACATCTTCAGGTTTTGTTAGGCACGTCTTTAGGATTTGTTAGGTACGTCGTCGGGATTTGTTAGGTACTTCTTCAGGATTTGTTAGGTACGTCTTCGGGATTTGTTAGGTACGTCTTCAGGATTTGTTAGGTGCGTCTTCGGGATTTGTTAGGTACGTCTTCAGGATTTGTTAGGTACGTCTTCGGGATTTGTTAGGTACTTCTTCAGGATTTGTTAGGTACGTCTTCAGGATTTCTTAGGTACGTCTTCGGGATTTGTTAGGTACGTCTTCAGGTTTTGTTAGGTACGTCTTCAGGTTTTGTTAGGTACGTCTTTAGGATTTGTTAGGTACGTCTTCAGGATTTGTTAGGTACTTCTTCAGGATTTGTTAGGTACGTCTTCAGGATTTGTGAGGTGCGTCTTCGGGATTTGTTAGGTACGTCTTCAGGATTTGTTAGGTACGTCTTCAGGTTTTGTTAGGTACTTCTTCAGGATTTGTTAGGTACGTCTTCAGAATTTGTTAGGTACGTCTTCGGGATTTGTTAGGTACGTCTTCAGGTTTTGTTAGGTACGTCTTTAGGTATTGTTAGGTACGTCTTCAGGTTTTATTAGGTACGTCTTCAGGTTTTGTTAGGTACATCTTCAGCTTTTGTTAGGTACGTCTTCAGGTTTTGTTAGGTACATCTTCAGGTTTTGTTAGGTACGTCTTCAGGTTTTGTTAGGTACGTCTTCAGGTTTTATTAGGTACGTCTTCAGGTTTTATTAGGTACGTCTTCAGGTTTTATTAGGTACGTCTTCAGGTTTTGTTAGGTACTTCTTCTGGTTTTGTATTTGTTTATCCATCATGACAGTGCGTCTGTACCTTAATTATCCCAAACTACGATTCCTACTTTCTGCCCCGGTGAAACTCTGAGTTACTTATTAACAATAGGGTTGGAACGATACACCGGTGTATTCTCTGGGACATGTCTACAGGTGCTGCGACGACTTAGCGGTCAGCGTGGATATATCGAGTCACCCATGTGTCGAGGGTCAGTGCTCTAACAGGGGTCATTGCAACTATTACCGCGCCGGGTCATTCGGCCTCTACAGTAGCTGCAGCTGTATTGTGGGTATGTATGCCATTAGAAAAAATATCATACACTAAATCCACGTACAAAGTGCACCCTTAATAAAAGATCTTGTCTGTTTTAAAGTGTAACTGAGAAGCATTTTGTAACTATCGTGGTAAAGGGTAAAGACCTTGCACAAAATCGTAGAATCACTTATATTTTTAGCTGGAGAGAAATACCCAGAAAAAAACCTATCCCTCTGACGGGATATTTTTACACTCTAAAGCGTATGACTGGAAATTTGTTGGGGGGTCCTCAATATCTCTATACGTCTTCACCGGGCTATTGTATAATTATGTTATCGATATTAAGGCACAGTTATATATTATTAATATAACTATACCATTGTGGTTACCGGTTGTACCCCACCCGTTGGCAGGATACGAGGGGTACGATTGCACAGATGACACTCACGTCCCGTCGCGCGCTCGCCAACTCCTCGACATTCTCCTGCTCACCCTCAGCAACCTCTTTTTCCTTCCCGCAATCGTCATCGCCGTTCGCCGCAAGTTCTACCCGGAGGCGATTGTGTACCTCGCCAACATGGCTTTCTCATCAGTCAGTATAGCATTTGGATTTACTCGCTGGTTAATACATCGAACCGGAGGGTCTTACTTCTGGGGAATACGCTCCATAAAGCATGCAATTGTCATTCCCTTACTACCAAAAAAGTCAAGAAACCCCACTAACTGATCTCATAGGCCATAGACGAGTGTCCAATCTGACTTTCTCCTCCAAATCCTGCGAACGCATCATTGCTAAGCGCATCCACATTCACCTATCTGACAATCACCTTTACCCACACTTTCTGTCAGCTTATGGCTCAGGTCACAGTGTTGAAACTGCACTCACCTACATCAGTGACAGCATTGTCTCTAGTCTTGACTCTGGAAAGTCTCTGACACTAATATTGTAAGATCTTTCTCCTGCTTTTGACACTGTGGACAATTCTATTTTGCAGCATATTCTTGAGTCTCAGTTTCATATCAAAGGAGGATCTTTCACCGTCATCTCGTCGCATCTTTCACACAGAACTTTTCATGCAGATGTCATCCATTCATCTTTATCCTTCATTCTCTTCCTCATTATGTGCCACAATGCAGTATTTTAGGGCCTCTTCTTTTTACCCTGTACACAGCTTTACTTGAGAATGCATTCCTCGGGACAAATCACTGGATGTGTCAACATAAAGTACAACTCAATGCACACAAAAAGTGAATTTATTCTAATCGCTCCAATATCTCGAAACGAAAATCCATTCCTTCACTCACTCCGAATCAGAATGGTTCGATTATCTCCCCTTTTAGACGCGTTCTATTCGATTATCTCCCCCTTCTAAACATGTTCGAAATCTTGGCTTTATTTTTGATAAGCAGATGACGTTAGACCCACAGATATCTATTATCAAGTCATGATATTTCTATCTGAGAAACATTTGCATCTGTTCTGCCTTTTTTGTAATTTTGTAATCGACTATGGCCTGATTCTACATAACTGTCCTATACTTGATCCCATAGCGGTAGTATTACTCAGAAGCGTCTGAAATGGCTACAGTTTACCCGGGTGTGGCACCGTTTCAGCTATACCACGCGTGCGACGTCCAAAACCTATTCACATACTGCGTCGCCCCGCGCAACATACTCAGCTACTCGGACTTCTTCTGTTCGATCCTATCGTTATGGGTGACAGTCGTCGCGGTCAACGAACACGGGAATCCATGGCAATCCATGCTACACATGGGCGGGGTCGTGTTTCTACAGTTCGGGGTCAGCTACGCGCGCCATAGCCTGTGGGTGTTCTTGACACCGTCGGTGATCGGTGTGGCCATCGTCGTACTAACATGGGTCAGTCGAAATCCATTCTGTATATTACTACTGACACAATGCAGTATTAGGTTAAAACGGCGGTTGTGTTGGTCATTTTTGTCAGTTACCATTAAGTTTAGTTACCATTAAGTTTAATGACATGACAGTATAATATTGCGAGAGTTTACTTGAGTGACATTTAACTCAACGGTTACTTATATTCTATGTATGACATTAGAGATAACACCTTTTATACAGAGTAATTGGATTTATAGATCACTTTGAGCTCAATAAACGCTTCATCATGTGATTGATTACCTGTAAGATATACATGACAACCAACTCATCTACTAGTTCCATTTGCCTAACGATTAAAATCAGCATGTAGTAGGGACCAACGAAATGTTTCAAGCCGTAAAGGGTTTGTGTTCGATCATTTAACCGTTTGATTTTCACTGAATCTAGCGGCGTAAGCGCCATCGATTTTTTGCAGATGTGGAGGTGTAAAACGCTCCGCAAATGTTACCCCCGCGAACGACGCTACTGGGCAACGTTCATCCCGGGTATCGTGTGCGCCCTGATCGGCGTGTGCATCTTCTCGTTCGTCGAGACCGAATCCAACTACATGTACACACACAGCGTCTGGCACATGCTCATGGCGACTTCCATCGCCCTCGTTCTGCCAAAGAAACCGCCGTGGATAGGTACGTCGTGCATGAACGATTTCACCTACTCGCATTCACGCTTGACCGAACATTCGCGGTTGGACGATGATCCAAGCTTTACCGAACGTACGCTCTTGCCATGTGATTTGTGCGAGAGCTTTTCATGTCGCTGTAACTCCATCGGTTGCTGTGGCCATAATGACGCGTTACTAAGCAACAACTGTAACTGCTTTCGTCCATCTATCGATTCCTAATAGCAGCTTATTATAATGCTCCACTACCCAAATGGATATTTTTACAATAATTGTAAATGTACCATTCGTACTAGATATACTATAATAAAAATAATTAATATGCTATATTTCACGGTTCACTGTGATATTTTTGATCGATATTTACTTTCTAGAACATTCTAGATTATATGGAAATCGTTGATAATAAAGTTAATGTTTTTACTTGGCTTTACCAGTAGTGATGTTTTGTGTGCCACATTGATGAAAATTACCAAAAGTTACGGGTTATTCACACTCGGAACAGGACAAGCCTTAATATTTACTAATTACAAGGTCGAGTCTGCATCTATCTATTATAAGTTGATTTTTAACACAGTAAACATAGTGCCTGGACCTCGAGTTGAGTAACCTGGGCTGGCTAGTGGCTGTATCTTCGAAGAAACGTTGTGTTTTTGTAAGATTCGCGCTTTACTTCTGAATGGGTTGTATCTTTGAATGATTTGAGCAGTATCTTTGAATAAACGGGCTGTATCTTTGAAAGATTGGAGCAGTATCTTTGAAGAAATGGACAGTATCTTTGAAAGAAACGATGTTATATTTGAAAATGCACAGTTTTTCTGTAGTTCTGTGTATTCTCCTTAGGCACGATGTAAGAGATGAAGTCAACATGATAGAAATATTTATATTCTGCCGTAGAACAATGGTTACTGGTCACTCACTATACTTTGTTATTATTATACCACAATCGTTTTATTTGTGGGCATTTAATGTAGCCCATAATGTTCTGTCACTATGTATGTAATGTCTCGTCATTCATAGGAATCTAATACACTGTTACCCGTCAGTTTTTATTTTTAGAGCTAACACGGGGAGCTCTAGTCACCTCATTCAACGCTCAAAAGTGTAGCGAGTTTGCTAGAAGGTTTCGTTTTAACACGAGTTGCTGTTCTATTACCTGCTTTGGTTCTGTGCAGCTATGGGAGATGGCAGATAGTCGATATGGGATAAACAGGGTAAACACAAACCTGAATACACGAGAAAGGCAGCCGGCCTATATGGAATAAATACTCAGTGGCATACATGATTTTAGTACCCATACAGATCGCTGTAAATACTATAAAAATTGACCGCTGATATGAAGCTGACATTCACATAATCTCCATTAACAAATTCACCCTATAATGTGATCTGGTCACATATTGGCTGAATAACTGACCATAAACCTGGACTACAATGCCCCCTCCCCGCCGGACATTTGCATGGATATACGCGGATTTTTATATTTGTGTTAATCGCTCTAAATTTGCTTGTATTTTCATTAGTTGTTTAAAAAAGAATATTACGTGTAGCATGCATAAATTCCTTAATAAATAATGTATGTATAGGATTGGGTAGTCACGTTAGTCTAATAACCTAGTGTAAGAGATGGTCATCTTTTTAACTAATTTTGATGGTCACCTGATGAAGCAGTGTTTATGCGAAAGCTTATAATCAATAAAATTAGTCTATGTAACAGGTTTTGTCATTATCTATTAAACTTCATAAATAATACATTTATTTATTATATCGTCATTTTGGTATTTTAACTCGCCTTATTGTGAGATATATGAACACAAACGAAATGTATAAAATGTATTGTAATGTTTGAATAAAATGTAGTAGGAACTTGAACTGAAACCCTGTAGACTGAATGGACACTGGAACACAGTAACTTTTACAGAATTGATCAGAGGTTATTGCGAAGAGGGGAAGGCTATTTTTAGTGCAACATTATGACGGTAAATGTAAGTCGCACTTACAGAATTGCCCCCCTTATACCCTTAAGAAATTCACCAAAAACCCACTTCACGAGAAATATATTGAAATATTTAGCATGAAAAATATTGATCATGCCACATGAAGTTTGAGGCTTGATTATGTCAATTATACATGAGGAATTTTGTTGAAATTCAAAATTTAATCTACACAGTCTAATTAATATGATTTTACTGAGTGCCCAATCTGATTTACTTTGAAGTGTTTTTAATGGCTCGTTTATTCTTTAAAAAAATTTGAGACCATAAAAGATAAATACCCCAGGGCAGTGATATCGCTAATAACCGTTAATCTATGATGCATCAGGATATCTATTTCTATAATAAATCACAATCACCAACACATTTACATCACTATACCCTCTATAGGCAATACCACAGGATATATTTTAATGAAAATTGCATACATGGCATAAAATATTATAATGATATTGTGCAAAATATGTCGGATATCAACTACCGAAAAATCCCTTCTGTTCCTAGCACAAATATGAATTAATGAAAGTACATGTATCAGTTTTTAACCCATACCTAGATGGAAATATATGCGTATTATAAATTATCTAATTATGCGATAGTTAATTGGCATAGTGATCTACTGCAATCCGCACATCATGCCACTCGTCCAACTCTACAAAATAGTTCATTGGAGAACTTGACGCGTCGTCCTATTAGATATTGGTCCGGCATTGGACGTGAATAAAGCGATGACTTTAGATAGAAAATAATTGATAGATTGTATTTAATTTTAAAAATCTAATACCCAAAACAGTTTTATGAGCGAGAGAAAGATTTTATTGATAGATCTAATATCTAAAGCATACTGAAAAAATACTATACTAAATTATACCTGAAATCAACAATTTAGAAATCCAAATATAATATCGAAAATATATTCAAATGTTTATTTGAGGCACAATAGAATTAGTTGGTGAGGTAAGGGTTAGTGTCTCCACCACATCTTTCTACCCACGGAGGTAGTAGCCAGTCTCATTACCTTCCTAATTCCACCAGAATGCCTCTTAAAAATGAATTTGAATAAAGCAGTTTCGTCCAACTATAGATACCGCATAATCTGTTTTCCCCACGGGTCATTGGGTGGCACGGCGGGCCATAAACGGGTTAATCGCAATAGTTCACTGCGCCAGTTAATTATAGAGACTATAGAAATGATATTGCGTCCATCCTGTTTTACATTGTTTCATACCATTGTATTTCCTAATGCTGTTTTTGCGGTATTTTACAAAGTACAATTTATTATTGATATAGTTTGAATTGATGTCTTATTCCAATTACAAATCTTTTGATGCGATATATTTTCTCCATAAAATTACGCCTATATGATTGTCATATGTACATGGAGTTAAATTAAAGTGAAAACATGGAATCCTATTAACAACGGACAAATTATCATCGCAAAAAATTGTCTCTCAAGTGACATTTTACAGACTTGGTATCAATGACAATTTGATAAGTGTAATAAAATGTCATATTAATCCAAAAACAAAAAATATGAAATAAAATGGCAACATTTTTCCTGTCGCAGGAATTCTTTAATTAATTTACCATATATATATTATATAATATTACGGCCTATAAAACTAATGTTAAAATTAAGTATAATATAATGAGTATCGTCTTATATTTGTTCCTAGTGTACATACGTTATTAAATTTTGTGGCCATCGAGATTGTATATAGTATGTATAGTATCTATAGGTGATCTTAAATACAAGCCATGTAAAATAATAATACTAATGATAATAATAATAATATAATTTTAAAGCTAAACATGGCTAAAAAATGAAAACTTAATTGTAGGTAGCCATTATAGTTAATGGGTTAATATATATAGAAATATGTACAGTGACGCACAAACCTCACTGCCTCCAAATGACCAGTCTGGTGTTTTAAGACGGACTTAACTATATATATATATAGTCCTGTCTAGCCTGGTAGCGATACATGGGGTTATCTATTATGTAAGATTTTTTGGTCTGTAGAAAAAAAATCACTAAGATTAGTGTGAGATCCGACTTGCGATTCCTTCGCAACAGCTTTCTGAAATGTCGATAATGTCCTTAAGTTATACTTTAACAGACCGCTAACAGACATTCGCTTAATACCGAGCAGGCAGCACTCGAGAGCTTCAGCTCCATCATGAAACTGTGCCTTTCAGAAACCACGCGGGGGATCACCAACGAACTGGGCAGCGCCGAGACGGTCGAGTATCTCTTGGCATCGCAGGACACCAGTACTACGGCGAACCGTCATAACGAAATCCTCTAGGCTACTCTAAACCAGCGCACCCACGGAGCGACGTGGAATTACCCCAGCAGCTATCACTATCGATATATCACTAACGTAGTCACTGTCTGACGTACTAACGTCTAAATTGGTTTTAGACCCGTAATTTAATAATCACGTTTTAGGTTTTAAACCTCATTTGTTTAAATTCATCAACATTTTTATACATTTATACAGCGTTTTTTTGTGTGGTTTTTATTATTTAATAGTTAATATATTATTTATATGTCATGTGCGTGTGTACGAAATGCAATTCATATATATATATATATAATATAAATGTATATGCATAATATTAATGTGTGTAGGTTTTCAGAACTAAAATAAATTACCCTTTAAAGCTTTGGAAGTTGATTATTTGTAATGAATTGTTGGAATATTATATTATTATACAATGCACACTTTAGAGCTTCATGATGTTTAACGAATTGTTCCAACGTTTCTACAACGTTTTAACACTTTAAATGGGGTTAATTGTCTTTCATACATTCTGCAGTATTTCTACAATTAACTCTTTTGGGGACGATTGTCTTGAATGAATGTACACTTCACACATTAGTGGACTACAAATTAATGACATGAAATGGATTATATTTGACACCATTAAAAATACACTAATTGAAAACATTGATATGGCCTAAGCAACGTGAGGGAAAAACACAGAAAGTAAACAAAAGTAGAAATATGTTGATCATCTCTCGAATAAATGCATTACATAGAATTGGCAAGATGAATTTCGTTTATTTATACAAGACAAATCAACAGCTAACGCACCTACAAATAACATCCCGAAAATAACAAACACACTTTAGGACAGATTTGTAGCGGGCCAAATCTGGCCTACACTACGATTCTTCCTGAATCGGCCGATCGCTAAGTATATACAACACATCAAAGGATAACATTAACATTAAACCAATACCATATTCACAACTATCATTTACAATAATACATACATACATACATACATACATACATACAATAGAATTAAATCAAGTGGTCAGTGGTCAACCAAGACTCAACTTTCTATTGAATTTTAAATATATGAGCGGTCAGAGATAACTTAAGACTTAATGTTGAGCGAACGTTACGAGGGGGCAGAATGCACTTTAAATTTCTGTAGATACACATCGTGATTATTAATAGCTGCGAGGAGTCCGTGCTCATTCTTCGGGTCACCCGAAGCCGAGTAATCGAGGTCTTTACCCTTGAGGTCAGTCATGCGGCCGTGTAACTCGCGCAGCAAGGCGTCGCCCGCGCAGATGTCCCATTTCTTGATGAGCGTCGTGTGTATATAGACGTCTGCCTCGCCGTTCACCAATGCCAGCGATTTGTAGCCTGCGACATACGGTGCAATTTTATACCTTCGTGAAACGTCGATAAACCAGTCGATTTGCTAGAAAAATAAACAGAAAAACGCGAGAGAATCAGTGCTGCACAGCTCGGAAGCGTGGCTGTTTATGCCAGAAGTTGCCAGCTACAATCAGTAAATGTGAACCATGCTCATGGTTGAATATTGAGAAAATCGGTATCATAAAAGTGGGTATTTCTTGCAAATTTCATAGTTGTATCATCGGCAATTAATATCGCTTTAACAATTCTTAATAAAGTGGCTCCAGGTGTTGCACCTACCCTATTTTTACTCTATCAATAACCAACAATAGATACAAATGTTCAAATTTACATTTGAACATTACGCTACGAATCATTATCCGTTACCAAACGAACCACCGTTTTTTCGTGTTTACGGCTAATGGTATTTCCCACTAAGTTTAGTTTGTTTGGAAAACGTAACCAGGGCTGATAGCCTCTTGTAAGTATAACTTACGTGATCTGTACACCTTACGTGATCTGTACACCTTACGCGATCTGTACACCTTACGCGATCTGTACACCTTACGCGATCTGTACACCTTACGCGATCT
>WURV02188501.1:0-12620 GCA_011762755.2 Epimenia babai | reverse complement strand
TGTAATTCTTTCATCAACCACCGAGACAAACAAGACACGGTAACCATGTAATTCTTTCATCAACCACCGAGACAAACAAGACACGGTAACCATGTAATTCTTTCATCAACCACCGAGACAAACGAGACACGGTAACCATGTAATTCTTTCATCAACCACCGCGACAAACAAGACACGTTAACCATGTAATTCTTTCATCAACCACCGAGACAAACAAGACACGGTAACCATGTAATTCTTTCATCAACCACCGACACGCCCGTTTTAAATTTATCTGGTCCTGTAATCTGTGGTTTCAGAGTTCAGGGGTCCCCCTGACATATCTAAAGGGAAGTAATTACTGTGATCCTAAGTATTTTGCGTTTCCATTTCTGCTGACCAATAATAATGGATCACTGGCCGTCATAATTGTCACATCCGTCTTTCTCACAAATATGATATACGTCATGTATGTATTTTGTGCTTGTATATATATATATATATATATATGTATTAAGGGCATCTTTCAAATATTTTATATTTGTGTATTTTATTACTGTGTACTTTGTATGGATCTTCCTGTTTTAGGGGAGCAATATAAAATCAGTTTACATTGTTTCGTTATTTTATATGATGTATTTGCTGTGTTTCTATCATCAAGGGCCTAGGCTCTGAAGTATTTCTAAGTATCAGGAACTATTCAAGTGTCACAAACGGTTATAGTTTCTGCACTGTCAGGAAGTGTTATGAACTGTGGTGCAGTGTCAGGAAGTGTTATGAAATGTGGTGCAGTGTCAGTAAGTGTTATGAATTGTGCTGCAGTGTCACGACGTGTTATGAACCGTGGTGCAGTGTCAGGAAGTGTTATGAATTGTTGTGCAGTGTCGGGAAGTGTTATGAACTGTGGTGCAGTGTCAGGAAGTGTTATGAATTGTGCTGCAGTGTCACTGGGTGTTATGAATTGTGGTGCAGTGTTGGGAAGTGTTTTGAATTGTGCTCCAGTGTCACGAAGTGTTATGAATTGTGCTGCACTGTCAGGCAGTGTTATGAACTGTGGTGCAGTGTCAGGAAGTGTTATGAACTGTGGTGCAGTGTCAGGAAGTGTTATGAACTGTGGTGCAGTGTCAGGAAGTGTTATGAATTGTGCTGCAGTGTCACAAAGTGTTATGAACTGTGGTGCAGTGTCAGGAAGTGTTATGAATTGTGCTGCAGTGTCACAAAGTATTTGAGGCCATGGTGATTTTATCAAATCTTAAGTCCATTCAGAACCTTACCTTAAGAACGCAGTATTACTGGCTGGTTGTTACACGTTGTCTTTTTTATCGCATCATTGACGACTTTAGTCACGGCGCCGATGACGTTACAGAAACTTCCCGTTCACTGTTTCCGTGTCTCAATGTGTCTATGCTAGACTTGTACCTGTTGGCATTGCTTTGCTACAGTATTGTTCAGCCTGCTATACCACGTATTCAAAACTCCTCTTTTAGGCACCCATGCCCCTCTCTGCCAGCCACTCTTTCCGATATCTTTCTGTTATTTATCACACTTATAAGAGTACAAATGTTTAAAATGTACGGTGTCATTTATTAATTCAAGAGAAATGTGTAATAGCAAGGAGGAGGCCGTAGTCTTTTGAGATTAATGTATGTATAGGCATAATACGTGCGGCAGATAGTTTATCGGCGACATCGTTCGACCCGTATCAGATCCTGCTGCAATGCACGGTCGAGCCAGTAAACTTTGTGGCGTTTTTAGGCTAGAATCCCCTTAAACCTCATTAGCCCACGTGGGTTTGGTAGCCAGCCCTGACGGTGTGTGTAGTTATACGTGGGTGTAGTTATCCCGTTGACGTTCCTGTGTTTTGGGCTCCTAGAGTAGCGTATATAATGGCGGTTACCGCGTTACTACTGTAATCCGCCATCGACTATCGCAAATTTACCGGAGTGAACGACCTTATCGTGTTGGTCTTGGAACCAGTTGGAACATTTGGAACCAGTGGCGTTAATGAACGAATGTCGATAGTACGTCAGAAAATATGTTAACTTTTTTAAGTCTTAGAAAACAGATGAATGTCGACTTGCTAAATAGACATACCTTTCAGATCAATGTGACCGGTGTTGGATGCTTTTTCTATCCCTATCCTCGTAAATGGCTCAAAGACCTTATCCAACTAGCCCCTTTCTATGTCTCCCGCCGATTTTCTCTCATTTTCATGTCTGTGATATTCATTAATGTATAAATGATTTGATTAGGGAATGTCGTACCGTATGTGACTCGTAAATAAAACTCCATCATACCATAAGAAACGTCTCCATCTTTTTATATACAGAGCGTCCCAAAAATGAATTTTTTCGATGATCTGCTACAAACTAAAAATGTAACGAATATACATGATATGCTTATCATTACAAAGGCCTGCCCTAAATTAATCTTTAAATTAAGCTATGAAAAATTCAAATCAACATTTGTCAGAGTTATGGATATTTTCCCGAGACGGGTCAAAATGCCATCTGGACTAAGTTTTACATTCCAGACCGTGACCCACTTAACAACGTCATCCTTTCTGTTCTGGAGGCGAACTCTGAAGTTCACTAAGTCTTTCGTGATCGCTCTGTACCATGATGTGTAGTGGCCACCTCGCTCCCAGACCTTACTCCTTTTGGCTTTTGCCTCTGGGGATTCCTTAAGTCCATGGTCTACACAACTTTCCCGGCTGACTTTCAAACACTGAGAGACCGAATAAGTACCGAGGTCGACAGCTTGAGGCTGCCGCCTGACGTCGTTCGCAGGGCCGTAGGTGATATGGCGAGGAGGGCCAACTTTTGCGTGGAGCGGGAGGGAGCGCACGTAGGTACGGGGCCTTTAGTCGTTACACCATCTTAACACACAAACATGTCAGTATGAGGGTGGGTAGCCGTGTTAGTCTAATTAATAAACTATAAAGGTAAAGGCAACACCTTTTATATAGACTGGCTGCTTATTGATCACAAGCTTTCACGTAAGCAGTATGCTTCATCAGGTGATAAAATTGGAATTACAACACAGCTACCTAAAAACAGAGGGTAGAGTACAGCTGTCCAATGAAAGCACAAAAAAACTGACGAAAGAATTAGATAACAAAGCACACAGTTAGGGACAATCAGAATATAAAAGCCGAAAAATAAGGATATATCAGTGGGAGTCCATGGTTGCTAGGTAGATTAATTTGAAACTAGGATACCAATGTCAGTATCGGAATAGGCTGAACGTAATAGCGGTCATATAGTGGAATAAAAGCAATATAGACTGTGGAGGACAATAAATAGACAAAGTAATCACAATATGGTATATACAGCGGGTGATACAGTAATAAACGATATAACCGATGTGAATGAGATGTATTGAACTCTACGTAATGCTAGTCGCGAGAGTGCGAAAAAAGCCGATGTCCCGGTTTAGCTACTGTTCGACTATGTTGAGTTTGGGTTGACTATTTTTAGTTCCTCTACCTGGCGGTCGAGGCGTTTATTTTTGGAAACTTGTTTTAAAACGGATACAGGAAAGTTTTTTAATGAGTGGCATGTTTTATTGAAATGCTCAGCTACAGGTTTATGATTGTTGCGGTTGCGTATATCGGATTAGTGCGCATTCATACGTTGACGTAGTGTTTGCCCCGTTTCTCCAATGTACATGGTGCTGGGGCATTTAGTACATGTGATGGCATATATGACATTGGAAAAATAGCGTGTGTGTGTATACCGTGGGTGTGGTGAGTGTGAAATACGTCAGTGGCACAAAAGAGCCTCGGTAATTTTTGTTTTCATTAATCTCCAAGAAACAAAACTTCAAAACTCGGTCTCGATGGCATTTTGAGGTGTCTCGGGAAAATAATATATCTGACGAATGTTGATTGATTTTAATTCTTTATGGCTTGTTTGAAAGAAAAATAGCAGGCCTTTCTAATGAACCCATATCATGTATATTCGTTACATTTTGAGTTTGTAGCAGATCGTCGAAAAAAATTGCATTTTTTGGGGACGCTGTCCACATTATTTAGTAATTGATTTTTTTGCTTCTCCCCACTCGACCTGTTTGACTGTCTATTATTAAGCTATTTTCTTACGTTGTGGGCATATACACACGTTTATGATTGCCGCTCACCGAAAATAGAATGGATTTCAATAACGGCTGTGGTGAGTCAAAGGCAAACATTCGGGTTATCTTGCTATTAGCTCTATAACTACGACACGCAGACCCGCAGAACTGATAGGAATCCAAATATTAAAACGGTAAATCACCAAGCACGCGTTCAGTTATTCATTGAGCGGATTCGTGCGGGTTTCACGCGCCCAACGGAACCATCGCACCTCCCCATACAAACATCGATCACCAGCCACGGATGCTCCATGACAGCGATGGTAATCGTACGCTGCACGCTACTCGTCGTCCTCCAACTTCATTGCCTACGTCTGCGAGTTATAGTCCCTCCATACTATGCGATCTGTTGAGCACAACAGTTTGATCGAGCGGTCGGTCTCCACATTGGCACAACGTTGCCAGCAAATTGAGAGTTAGAAAGATCGAGATTATCGAAACCCCCAACTTTGTTGCGACGATTTGTGGGAGGCAGACAATACGAGGTAGGGATTTTCTCACGAGACTCGTTAGCTTACCAGAGTCACTTCATACGACGACTATAAAAGACCTAAGCTATAACAACGAAAATTTGCACTAACCTCAATCGTTTGGGTGAATATTGGTATATTTTGACAGACGATGTCACCTTCATTATACAGTTTTATCGTAATACCCAAAAGGCACTGCAGCTTTCAGAGCAAAATGGACTGAATAGTAGGTCGTGGTGTTATTAAGTATTTCAGTATGGAGGGTTTACCCACAAAAAATATTTATGCTCGTATGGGTGGCTACACTGGGGGATGCCCTTGCATTAAGAACAGTACGAAATTGGGTAGACGAGTGTAAGCGACATAGGGGGAGGTCTTGAATATGAGCCGAGGTCTGGAAGGCCATCCACCTCAACAAGCGAAGAAAACATCGCCAATTGCGGAGGGGAGTGATCGTCGATAGACGACTTACTCCCATTCAGATAGCTACCGAGGTATGACTATTATTGTATTTATAGTGCCTCTTCAACTAACTGGTTATCAGCGACACTTTACAATGGTAATGCAACATGGTATAGGCAAAAGATGAATAGAGATATAATGGTATGGAACAAGTAAAGTATAATTGACATGAAACGGTGAAATTTACGATATCTTCCACGTAGAAGATGCAATAGCCTAAAAATACTAACACGCGCTCAGTAGACTAAAATCAATTATAGAACTACATGGTATCATTGAATGTTTTTCGGAGAAGTTAGGCATTTACAGGGGACTCGAAGAGAAAAACTCGTAATACATCGTGTAGTAGACTAAAAATCATCTTTAAATTACATGGTGTCGCTGTATGCTTTTTGGAAAAGGTAGGTTTTAATAGTGGACTTGAACAGAGAGAAACTTGTAATAGATCGTATAGAAGGCGGAAGATTGTTGAACAACTGAGGTGCTGTGACTTGGAAGGAGCGATTCCCAAAACTGTCTCTGCTGTATCCAGGCTGGGTAATGGTCACGGTTGATGATTGTCTGGTAGTGCGCCTAGGCTTATTACCTCACTTAGATACACCGAAGCAAGGTTATTGAGACATTTGAAGTTAAAATTAACATTTTGAATTGTATTTTTAATTTGATAGGCAACCGCTGTAGCATTTTCTGTGTGGGTGTTATGCAGAGATGTTGAGGAATGTTGTATATTACTCTGGCGGCGGAATTTTGTAATTTTTCCAATCGGGACGATTCCTTTGCTGGTATCGAGTTCATAACATTCCGCACACAATACTGAAGATGTCAAAAGTTTCTGCTCGATGGGTTCCAATACTTCTCATACCTCCACAAAAGCATACCAAACTGGTCGTGCTGTGGGCAAACTCGGAACGCTTTGAGGATGAGCCAGCCAATTTTGTGGCACGCTTTGTAACTCAGGATGAGTGTTGGGTACACTACTTTGGTCCAGAGGCCAAACACCAGTCATTGCAGTGGAAAATCCACTTCACAAGAAGGCCAAGATGGTGTCTGCCGCTGGCAAAGTGATGGCATCAATTGCCTGGGATGCCGAGGGTATTATCTACATTGATTGTGTGGAAAAGGCTATGCTGACCTGTTGAGTATGGTGCGTGAAGCCATTAAAATAAAACGCCGTGGAAGAATGACAAATGAGGTCTTCTATCACCATGACAATGCCCAGGCCCACAAGTCGGTCGTTACAATGGCCGCACTGCACAAGTGTGGCTTCGAACTCATTGACTACTCCCGTATTTATCTGATTTGGCTCCCTCGGACTATTATCTGTTATCAAAACTAACAAAATATATCGCAGGTCAAACAAATGATGAAATCATATGTGTTGTAGAGCGGTTATTCAACGATCAAGACAACAGTTCAAGTATCCAAGCTCTCCAACATCGATGGAGTCTGTGAACCCAATAAAATATACATTACAAATAATTGCATTCGTAAAGACATCCTGGTCACTCTATGAACTTTTCAAGTCACCCTCGTACACATTAAAAAGCTAACGATTTTTTAGGTCACCACCGCTTTTTCGCCTCGGGACCGTTTAGCAGGCGCCGTGTTTGTCGCAAATGCCACTAATTGTATTTAACAAATCGAACACTTGTTGCACAATGAAGAGATCGACAAACATTTAGTAAATGTTATGCGTTCAAAAAATCGCGCAGTGTGAAGGCACCATTACAAAAACTATGTATTGGAAGCTTTCTTGTGTAATATAATATGAAATCATTGAATATTCATCTTTCGGCTGCTTTTTTTAGGTCGCCACACCGGATCATTCGTCCCAAAACTAATGGGTCCTCTACAACCTCGTTAGTCACACTTGCAATCCTCACTTCCTCTTTCCCAGCATCCATATATCTTCTGTTTGGTTTTCCTGATTTCCCTTTATCCTGGGAGCTATATCCTCAGCACTTTTTACCAATGTACTCTTTCATCCTCCCCCTCGTAACCTGTCTATATTAGTCAATTCATTTATATTCATATTCAGTGGCCTAGCTATCAACAAGACACCGAATTCTCTTCGATCCCTGCTGCGCCTATTATTCTACTACTAACAACCATTTACACACAAGAGAGGGGAGGGAGGAGGGAGTGAGGAGAGAGATAGAGAGACGCTCACAGACACACCACACACACATACACAGCCCAACACACACACACACACACACACAAATCGTGGACAGTTGTTGGTAACTGTTCTGTTGATGTAAAATGGCTACTGCTTTATCATACCGATATGTATTGTACCCATCTCACTGAGTACTACAAGTGCGCACATACTTAACTCAGGGTTGCCTGCAATAAGTGTGCGAGAAATGCTTAACCGAGAGCATGTCATATAAGCCACGATGTCCCTGGAACTACACGTCCCAACGTTTGACATGCTAATGCGCAAGAACTGTTTTACCTCCTTCGACCGTTTTGGTAAATGAGAGATTATTTTGTTGTCGTTCACTTTGACGTTCTTCTTAAGTCGAGAATAATCAAGCTATGGAACAAGTTATTACCCCCGTTTTTTTGTGATTCTTTAATATAACGGGTCTCTACACTTGAATTTTTCGACCTAATTAGTTACAAGCATATGTTACATTACACTGTTTGTATGTATATATGTCTGAAATAAACGAATAAATATGTTATATATACACCACCAGTCTCATTATCGATAACAAATAACAAAAGATCTCATTGAGAGATAATAAATATCATAAAAGCATGTCCAATTTGAGAATGGTGACTCACTTTATACAAATGACGAAATAGCACGTCATCTCCTCCTGTTGTCTCGCCTCGGGTCTAGAGATACCGTGACAACATCCCCTATGAAAATTATATTTATTTGGCGAGTTGTGTTGGAGTGTGTTTTGACTTTGAACTCGTGATTATCTCTTTTGCTGCTATATTAGCATTCATTGAGGCATCTCTCCCGTCTATTGACAGCCTGTACGCCGGGACCATTTATCATTTTCCAATTTCTATTAATGAATATCCGACATTTTTGCCTATCTCACAGGAAAAAAATATCTAAATCTTATCGAACTGACTGGCATTTTGTTCTTTGCCGAAATATGGTCTCAGGGCTATGTTACACCTACATGTTCAGACCATCACCCACGTGACGATCACTAACGCGACCATCACCATGGTTACGATCAATAACCCGACCATCACCACCGTAACGATCACTAACGTGACCATCACTAACACGACCATCACTAACGCGACCATCACCACTGCGACCATCACTAACCCGACCATCACCACCGTGAAGATCACTAACGCGACCATCACCACCGTGAAGATCACTGACGCGACCATCACCACCGTGAAGATCACTAACGCGACCATCACCACCATGACGATCACTAAAGCGACCATCACCACCGTGAAGATCACTAACGCGACTATCACCACCATGACTATCAATAACGCGACCATCACCACCGTGAAGATCACTAACGCGACCATCACCACCATGACTATCATTAACGCGACCATCACCACCGTGAAGATCACTAAAGCGACCATCACCACCATGACGATCACTAACGCGACCATCACCACCGCGACCATCACAACCGAAACGATCACTACCGCGGTTGTATTAAATCACGGAACGCGCAATAAGTTTCTTGTCAATATTTTATCAGCACGCTATCTCCTTAGTTGCGACGAAGTCGTAGATTTGGGTTAATAAGGTCGTTTTACAGCCGGCAGCTTATTTTGTCAAAGGTGATCGATGTATTTAGGATTATATAGCATTATGTCTGGTTCAGTGAACGGATTTGCTCGTCCGCAGCATCTAGCGCATTACCGCCTGGATTAATCGCCGTCATGTTTTGGGCGTTTCGCTCGCCCGAGAAGGGTGTGAATCGGCCATATGTGCAAACTAGGCGTCTCAATACCGTTCAGTGCACATAATCGAGTTACGGTAATTTTAAATGCACTATCATGGTATTATAGTGCTCGCCGCTTTCGCAGGATCGAATAAGTCGGTACCGTCCAAGAGAGCAGCTTTTTGTGAAGAAATCGAGTAATGACGTTATAATCGTTTATATCTCTATCAAAAAACATTTTCCATTTTAAGATCTCTATTTCTGTAAGGATAATTATATTAATACCATTAATACTCTATTCTTCACAATTTAATATTATTCCAAAGTGGCCAGGTAGTACATAAATATTATATCTCCCTCTAGGAGATAAATTAATCTGATACCACTGTCACAGTCATTGTGTACTTAGCCCAGCAGTGTATAGACTTTGAATTGTGAGCTCGTTGCCATGACTACAGAAAGTCAACTTAGTGCCTAGACGCAGGCTCAAGTCGTTCCCGGACGTGTGTTAGCAGGGGAGAGGGTTTATGTCGGATAAGGCAGATAATCATAGATGCCAGGTAAAACCTAACATACTCATTTTAGTAATGACATTGCCCAGTTTTAAGATTCTAAAGGTTTCATTGGTTGTCAGAAGTGATAAGCAAGCAGCGGATTGGTTGGTAGCCATAACTTAATGCCATTGGTGCTTGGAGCGAAAAAGAGTTTTTCTGATTGGCTGTGTGGACGAGTCACAGGCAGTAAATCTACGCGGAGGTAGATTTTGGACCAGTGAGTGTCTTCACGAACAAGAATATCCTTCTTGATTTCTATGTCCGGGTAGAACAGGATATAACGAATGTCCGTGTCTACGCGGTAGCGGATTGGATAGTAGTATCCAAAGACCAACGGAGTGTGTCCCTTTGTCGAAACTGCCTAGGAAAGAGCACCCGAAGCGTGTCTATGAAAATTTGGGGAACTGATATCAGGAACTAATCTGAGGACCTAACCCCAGGAACTAACCTCAGGATTTAATCCCGGGACCTAAGCCCAAGAACTGAGCCAGGACTCGCGAACTAACTCAAGTTCCAACTCGGATTTTTAACGCACGGCCTCATACAGACTCATTGCCTTTGACCGGTGTTTAGCTAACTATAGAAGGCTGCGCAGTTTCCTTTTATAGTTTTAGGCAAACATGACTAGGCCGTGTTGATATGGATACGGATTAAACACCGATATCTTAACATCTCGTTTGTGTTCACTCCTGAATTAGACGAGGTTTCCAGTCATCGCAGGGAAGTATCCCGAACGGGCGTCGCTACAACCATAATTTAGGCTTTTTCGTCCAATTCTGTTTCGTCCTATGTCATCATTTAAAATGAAAAATTCTTGTTTCGTCCAATGGATTTACCATCTCAAAAGATGTGATCCTCGGTCCAATCTGACCCGTTTCGTCCAATGAAGTAGATGCAACACGCACCCTTGCCTTTCACATCCTATGGGTCCCACTTCTTTCTCCGCACATCATACTGGACTGGCCAGTAACTTGTAATGTCAATTATGTATTTAAATCAACAGTGTTTATAACGTTTTAACCGTGTTTATACCCTCAAATCATTGGGCGAAAAGATAAGTGTGTCGTGTCGTTAATTGCATTTAACGAAACAGGATCGGACGGGAAACGAAGTCACCTAAACACGTAATAGTGTGATTTGTATATGTCAAATATTCGGAACAAAACTTCGGAGATGGAAATTCCAACGTCTTCAATAACCTCCAATTATTAATGTTGTTCAGCTCAAGTCAAGACTTGTGAACAGTATCCTCCTGCTATAGGCAATGATTCCATTCGTGGGGTGTCCGTGTATTTCCCCACTGTATTGATACGTCAAACTGTTGTCTTTCAACAGCTAACCACAATATTGTTTAGCATACACTTCATCTCGTCAATTTTATAGCTTCTTACCAATAACTTTTTGTTCCTTGTATCTCATTGTTCCCTTTTGTTTCTAATGTAGTTTGGTTCGCCGGTCCGTTTGCTTCACCGTTTCGCATGTACAAGCATTATGTAAGGTTTCGTGAGTTAATTCACGGCGGACTCTTAAGTGCTCACAACGTACGATTTTAATGCGCTTTGCTCGAGTGGCTTTATGTTCTCTGGTTGTAGTCTGTTGTTGTAAAACAAACAGTAAATCGACCACGGACTCTTAACATACAGGATTCTTGTTTGTAGATGTAAAAACGAACTTTACTTCAAGCAAAGACTCTTAAAATGATTGACTATCTCAAAGAAATCAGCTCGCCAGTTCTTAGAGACATCTTACATCTGCTATTCAAAGACCCCAACTGTCTTGACGGATATGCAACGTCCAGCTGGGCAGTGGGCATATACGCCTCGTCTAACGTCTTGCTCATGTAGGCTGGTTATAAATGGATCAAAACCGCTCTGGATTGACTACCATACGCGTAAGTTAGACAACGTATATACGTCCAATTCGTGGTTGTGACTTTTATAGTATCTGCGCACTTACAACGACCTACCATCGCTAATGGCCTCCGTTAAACTGCGCTATACATGTATTTTCAGTTATAAAGAATATACGGGGCACCATAGACAGTTGCAATAAGCCAACATCCTCTCTCTTCAAATACTGTTTTGCAACAATTTTGGTACTTACATGTACTAGCATGGGGTATCTTATTCCTTCCGCTGCATACCCTCTCATAGGATGGATACCTTTACATAGTCAAGTTTGTATACGGCTTATGGTATGAAAAAATATTTGATTTCCAACTTTATTCAACTCAATATGCATACACACATTACAATATGATTTTCGTCACATCCTGCTAGACACCTTATGGTATATATAGCTGGCCAATTACGTTTTTACTATATGTTCAAAATGACGCAAAGTTTAATTATACATTCTTACAATACGTATGTGCATATAATCATTTTATAAACTATTGCCGAAATATTCTTATGTCTAACGTGTTTAGCAATATATGCTGAACCTTCTTAAATTAAATTAGACAAGTTAAATAGCAACCTAATATTCTTTGTGTTCAAATCGCCCGTCATCAGCAATCGAGTTAGATAATCCAGGCGCCACACTCTCTAGTACCTCGATCGAGTCTTCGGTGACACGTGTGTAATGAAATACCTACCTAGAATACTAGCATCATATTATTATGTAGGCTTCGTACGAAATCAACAATAATTATTCATCTTTTCTACAATCATTCCGCCCGATCGTGTCCACGCCGTCAGCCGGTACATTAATGACGTGGAAGCTACAAAAGTGTGATTTGTGGGTAAATCGAGAAGCCCAACAGATGCCTAGCTGCTCGACAACGTGACGTATTCGAAAGCGAAAGTTATTTCGATAATCATTGTGTTTTCTGGAAATATTTCTGGAAGTCCAGTGATAAGAGCGCTGGAGCGAAAGGTCGCAGGTTCGAAATCGCTTGCCGGTCGGCTGCACTATTAATCTCGGCAAGGCCTTTATTTTCGATTGTTGGAGTACATCTACTTTAAAATAAGTAGGTGCTTAATATCACCCTGAACGAGAGATATGTCTAAGGTATTGTATATGCGCTGAGTGTCTGCCAAAACTCCTTACTCTGCCTACTCTCATTACTGTTATTACTGCCATTCCTGTTACTGCCATTACTACCATTATTACAGTTGTTCCTGCTAGTACTG
>WURV02188490.1:0-12621 GCA_011762755.2 Epimenia babai | reverse complement strand
CATGCAAAGAGTATATCACCCATGCAAAGAGTATATCACCCATGCAAAGAGTATATCACCCATGCAAAGAGTATATCTCCCATGCAAAGAGTATATCACCCATGCAAAGACTATATCACCCATGATATACGATAATTTTTCCTATAAATTGTATAATTGTCCTAATTTAGCTATTTTCAAGAAATGACTCTGCATACACACTGGCGCTAATGCCGACGAAAACAATGGGATAATTAAAATAAAGCTGGCGTGTGTTTTTTAAATAAAATTTCATAAACAAAACGTAGAAATTAAAGCAATCAAAATTTGTGTGGTTTTGTTTAACAAACCGTGTAATAGCAGCATATATAGCAAGGCACTACGTGAGCCAGTTACACAATATTGCACCGAAAAACAGTCAGGTGTTTCTTTGCATTTATTTCATTGTAATGCATTTATAATATTTATATTTATTCCGTTACAATGCGATAATACAATATTTCATCCATACATTGCATGTGGGATTTCCCCTCTCAATGATTGAATGTGTCTCCTAACATTCTATGTGTCCCAGTATATATTTTCTTATCAATTTTATGTTTTTACGTATACATGTGTATTTATATTTCTAGATTCTAAAGAACATAGTGTATCGTAGGCTATTGTTTGCATTAATTATTGTAAAATTGTCTTCTGTCGTACTTCAGTGTTACCAAGGAGGACTATAAAATATATGTATTATTATTATTTATTATCTCTATTCGCTGTGCATTATTTGATACAAAACTCAGCATTTACGAGTTTGGCGAAACTTTTTTTGACGCAAACTATCGTAACAAACGCTATTTGGTTAGAATAGCCAGCAATAGTACTGGTATTACTACATGGATTGCATGTATATTTATATAAAATTTCATTTGAAAACTAAATATCAGCCTGTGTGCTACAATATGAAAAATAAATATAAAATAAACCATAATTATGCAATAGCATGCGTTGATTA
The DNA here is from genome assembly GCA_011762755.2 of Epimenia babai. NCBI lineage: Eukaryota > Metazoa > Mollusca > Solenogastres > Cavibelonia > Epimeniidae > Epimenia > Epimenia babai. Next base: position 11,639 of record WURV02188490.1, on the reverse strand, counting down.
ATAGATGACACACATAGATGATTTATACATTGTTATGTAATCCCATATTTACATGTAACTGTAAATCCCATATTTACATTAACAACTGTAAGCGGGATGATCAAATTACTGCGTGCATTATCTCTGAAAAATGTAGGCAATTTCACTGCTTTGGAAGGAAATTAATAATAATATTACGCTTATTAATGATCGTCATCTTATTTTATTTATAAGTGGTAACCCCACTGATATTACAGTAGTAACACGAATGGCGTGCTTGTGACAGAACTGATTGCGTCTCATGACGTGCTCATCTTTTTTTTATAAAATGCAATTTAACTACAAGCGTTATTAAAAGTTGTAGCATAATAGGCTTAAATAAAGAAACCAGTCCAATACTGCACGTGATTATTTAATCAACGTTGATATGTATGTATAAATTTATAGGCTGATCAACCATTGAATCAGCCCAATAATGCATGTGATTATTTAATCAACCTTTATATATATGTATGCATTTATAGGCTGATCAACCAGTAAACCAGCTCAATAATGCATGTCATTATTTAATCAACGTTCATATGTATGTATGGATTTTTAGGCTGATCAACCATTGAATCAGCCCAATAATGCATGTGATTATTTAATCAACCTTTATATGTATGTATGCATTTATAGGCTGATCAACTAGTAAACCGCTCCATTACTGCACGTGATTATTTAATCAACCTTGATATGTATGTATGCATTTATAGGCTGATCAACCATTAAACCAGTTCATTACTGCATGTGATTATTTATTCAACGTTGATATGTATGTATGCATTTATAGGCTGATCAACCAGTAAACCAGTTCATTACTGCATGTGATTATTTATTCAACGTTGATATGTATGTATGCATTTATAGGCTGATCAACCATTAAACCAGTCCATTACTGCATGTGATTATTTAATCAACCTTGATATGTATGTATGCATTTATAGGCTCATCAACCAGTAAACCGCTCCATTACTGCACGTGATTATTTAATCAACCTTGATATGTATGTATGCACTTATAGGCTGATCAACCATTAAACCAGTTCATTACTGCATGTGATTATTTAATCAACGTAGATTATGTATGTATGCATTTATAGGCTGGTCACTGAGGTAATTGTTGCGTGGGCCATCCTCGGTCCTATATAAATCTAGCCTATCAATGTGGTTAACACGACAATTTGGTTAGCCCCACGTCTAAGGAGTGGGAGAAAACACCTAGTGTGAATAACCCACCGAGTCATGGGAGACAATTGACCTTTTACCATTTACGCCACTGGCTCCAAACGTCTACATACCTTTTGTGGGCGCTGTTACCTGTTCTATGGTAACACGACTGATAGTAAGAGCACTTAAAAACTTCGAGATTATTTTTCCTAAAGTGAAATAATGTAAATATTTTCCTATATATTTCATTATTTTTACACAAATTTATGTACGCTATTTTTTGTGGAGGTAGTGACATAATATAGCAAGGTAGGTAAATTTGACATAAAAAAATTGTATTCGCGGAGCAAATAGATACATTTTAATTTTTCCCTTGTGGCAATACAGAGTGTGACAGAATAGAGAGGTGAATTAACAGGCGTCGGCGCCAGTGGTGTAGTGGTTAGACGCGCTGCCTTTCATGCGAGAGGTTGCGAGTTCAAATCAGCATAAATCAGCATAAACCAGCATAAACCAGGGATTTTTTCCCGCGCCTTTCACAATAGGAAATGAGCAAGCTCTTCGTGTTTGAATATTGAAAAAGATTTTTCGTGAAATGGTTTATTAAAAAATATCAGCGTCAAACAGGGCAATGTTGTACGTGCGACTGACATTTAATTATAAAGTAGCACCAAAACCTCGCCTTTACCTTTTATTAACTCCCTTTGCTATTAGATGTTCCTATAAGAATCACTCGAATCCGAAGTTGTATCCGCCATCTTCATTTGATCACGTGACGATCACCTGGCAACCGGCATTATCGTTATCGATAAACTAAAGTATCTTGGTGTAAACGTTTAGCGCAATTAATTGCAGGCAGAAATGCGCGCAAGCCCGATAAACACGTTTATTTGTTCATTTTTTTAAGCACTGAGTTGCAAAACTAGCCTGGCAAAAACTAATTTTCCTTTCGGGACGTGTACTTTTACCTTTACTCTATATATATGTTTTACCAGTTTACTGTTTAATTTCATCAAAAAGTACGGAAATGAATGTCACATGTATGCAGACGACACCCGATTGTGTCTGCCCTGTAGACACTGATAACATTGATAACCGGGTTGAACTCAAAAATTTGTCCCAAATATTGAAGCCTGCCTCTCTGATCAATGGATGTGCAGCAACAAATTACAAATCAATGTCTCCAAAACGGAACTTCTCATTGTTTCCTCCCTATACAGACGCAAGCCTCTGCCAAGCATATCTTTCGCGTTCAATTTCGTCATCATATTTCCGTCCCCGTCCACCACTGCACGACACCTCGGAGTGATATTTGATAAACATCTTTCGCTTCACGATTACATGTTACAAATCCTCAAGTCAGCCTACTTCCCTTTACACAATATTCGATCAGCTCCAAAATATCTATGACCTTCTATGACCGAAACTCTCATCAATATCATTATCATCGTCATCGTCATTGTCATCATCTTTATCATCATTATCTTTATCATTATTGTCTTCGTCTGCGTCGTGGTCGTCGTCATCGTCATCCGTCATCATCGTCATCCGTCATCATCATAAACTGCCCGTAAGAGAATGGTCGGGTGTGTCGTCCAGGTGTGTAAAACAGGGATCAGAACAAACCACCTGTAAGCTTGTTACTTATTGGTATGTTCGGATTTACTGTTCTTAAATGTATGGTTGTAGCTGCTGAACCAAGCGAATTCTTGTCCAGACAGACAGACAAAAATGAAAACGCTGGTGGCTGCCTCTATCGCCCTGTCGCTGTTCGTTTTCGGCGCCCTTTGCCTCGAACCGGGAAAAATATCGCGCTCCAGTTAGTCTCGAAAGAAAAAATAATGATCATTTAGACGTGCTACGTTAATTAACGAGTAACAGAAACTACGTATTTCACCCATCTGTCTAGGAGCGTTGTCTGAAGGTTACCCTCGCGTTACTATAGCGCATTTTGCAGTCCTGGACATCGCATTTACTGTTTTTTTTTTCTCTGATAATAACGTTAAACTCATTGGAGAGAATTCCACAAAAAAAACCTGCAACTCTGGTGGGACTCGAACCCACGACCCTCAGATAATAGGTCTGGTGCTCTAGCAACTAAACTACATGGTCAGACTTTCTCCTATGCATTTAGAAGTACATTGACTACCCATATTTAATATCTAATAGATCCTTATCGTTTTTCAGATAGAACAATTAAATGAATTCGTTTAATACTACCGGCTTACCGTTTTCCTAAAACATCCACTCTGTCTTTTAACAACCCGGTTGTGTCTTGTTGGTCAGCCATGTAGCACGATTGATTGATATGAGGGGAACACAAGATAATCCTAGACTAATGTAACTTGTGAAAGTCCTTGCAACGAATGTGAAATGTAATAACGGGTCAAACGTCAAAATATGCCAAAACGAAGAGACTCTGTCAAGGTTGCAGGCTGCAGATGTCAATGTATTGAATATAAACTCGACGCGCTTCGGGCTGCTGCATTTATGTAACTATGCCGAAGTCAAGTACTGTGCCTTTTAGAATTCCCCACACTGTCTACCATTTTAAAGTGAACTCGCTGAAATCTGGCGTTTTGATACATTCATGTTTATTTGAAACGTTTTGTAAATTTCTGCACAAAATCACATTTGATGTCACAGGCACACTACAGAGAGCAGGTCCCACAAGTGAAATGGCTTCACAGCTACGTGATAGATATATAGTCTTGACTTTTGAACTGCTTCTCCCTCTCGGGAATCGAGACAATGATACTATCGTCAACTCAGCCATGCATTAATAAATAATCATGTGATAATTATTTATATATATTCTCGTTAAACCAGTACTTTAATCGTTTGCTTAAATCGTTTGGATGACAATTTTTCCAGAGTTCGGCCTGTCGATGGGCGAAACCGTGGTCATGCTACCGACCAAAAAACCGGAGATACGAAAGAAATGCGGAGTCACTGTATGTCGTTATATGCAATTCTTGACCCTCTACTAAGCTACCCTATAAATATGGCTACCATGACAAACTGCCTTGCTTATAAGAGGCGCGCAACACCTCTCTGAATAAACCACCGATGTAGCATTTGAAACGGTCACGTCATAAGGAAAAAAGCGTTAACAGAACCACGCTGCAAGGGCTATTCAGCCCCCCCCCCCCGAGCTCATGGGTTTCTGGCGCTTTCTGCTCGATAAGCGACACAGTTAGTATACTGACTCGAGCGAAAATTAAACCATTAGTCCTCTGGATTCAAATTGAAACTATATAACCACTGCGCGGACTACGTAATCTTGGGAGACTTATCCAGCTGCTGTGAAAGAAAGCGGTGGAACAGAAATACGCGATCAAGCGAAACGTGTCAACTGGGTAACAACGCATCAGAAATAATCATGCTGCTCCAATTTGAAGACCTGTTCTTGCATTTCGCTTTAAATAATTTTAGTATTTCGTTAATACTCTGTATTTGTCAGTAACAATAGGTGGGACCACTCTGTTGTCCGAATCATCATTAGTCGTTAAATTTGTGGTTGACACGATTGATAAATTTGTCTCAAAAGTTAGGGCCGAGAAACGACCGGACTGAAAACCATTTAGTCCTGGGAGACAGTTGATGTTCGTCCATCCGAACGTCTACAAACCGCCTATATATGTCGCACACTCGGCCAATTCTATGATAGTTGATGGTTATTTACGGATGGTCATGTATTGGTCAGACCATCTGCAATATGTACTATGCCTATGACCAATATATAGCTCGGCGAATACGACACCGCTCCATCCAAGCATGAAGATGTATCGTGGTTAAAGCAAAGGTTATTTCGCCACGATAACTGGCTCCGGGACTATATCGCATTCATCAAAGTTGAAAGTCCGACATTGTTATTGATGTCACCTTGTGATATTTGTAGCGCGCAAATTTTATCCGACTCTGTATTGCTACAGGGAAAAGCACCGTAATAAGCTGTTACAAAATCTGACACCAGCGCAAATATTATTACATCATTACAATATCAAACATGCCTTGGAACAGTCTTATATGAGATTACTATTCGAATTTTTTTTCTGTTTCAAGCATCGGTTCAAATCACTTTGACTATTCACTTTGCCGTCTTAACTTGTTCGGCTTATTTCGTTGTTATGGATCGCGACATTCGATTATATATATTTTTTCTTTTTACCGTGAACCGCTCTTTGAGCATGTTGGTCATGGAATCAGAGCGGAATATAATTAACCTATTCAATATTATTATTATTTAGGAACATTTCGAGTCATTGTGGTGACGAAGTGCACAGTTGCTTCCAATGCACTCACATATCAATGATTTGTGCAGTCTTACCTCGTACGTATGCACTGCAGCTTCAGACCAAAGTAGGCAGAATTTTTCTCTGGTTGGACAGGCTCAGCCCCCAAATACATTCCTGCTGATATAGTTAATACATTAGGAGGTAATGCCCCTGCATTACCCGCATTTGGCTGGCAAACGATATCGAACCCACGTTGACGTCATAAATACGGTCGAACAATTTTTTCAGTGATCAAGATGTCGGCTTCCATACCACAGTTAGCAAAGCGCTGCAATATCGTTGGAATGAGTATGTAGAGTGTAAAGGGGACTATGCTGAAAAATAACCACTATACAATCTAACTCGGAAAAGGCATCATGGTGGGCCTATGAATTTTTCAGCCTTCCCTTGTAAGGCATATACCTGGACACTGTGTGAGAAACAAAAGTCTATATGGCTGATCTGAGGCACTGTGAACTTTTCAACATTCCCTCGTAAGGCATATAACCAAAGACACCGAACCTAATAGTCTCTAGGCTTATCTAAGGCGCTGTGAAATAAAAGGACATTGATTTGATTAAAGTGTACTTTTGTTAGCCGAGCTGTCAAACACACTGGCATGAGTAAACAATCTGAATATCCTGGGGCTGTAATGCAATTTTTATTCAATTGCAGTTTTTACTTTGTAATGTGCACACCTGCGGGTGTTATCTTACGTCTGGCCCACCCTGTGATTTTGGTGTCTCATCAATAGCAACCCCAATACAGGAAGGACACTCTCCAGCAAGGTCGACGAATATGTTTGGAAAAATATATTAACATCGCAAAATGCGACCTTTGTATTGATGGTAAATGTAAATTAGTAATTTTTTACGAATACCATTAACGCATGACAAGACGGAACTGCGTATTTTGGACCACTGCCTACGTCGGGATCCAAAGACAGAGATGCAAAGACGGAGAGGGAGAGAGACCGTGACATGTATCATGTCGTGGTATTTGGAGATCAGGATGTGAGGCAAACCAATAGCTTCAAAATTTATTCTGTTATTATCATCATCATGAACTTTCCATAACAATACTGAATATCTTATGTCTTGTTTTTTATTCAGGATTCAAGTTTATCCCAGGAAGACCTCTCTGGTGTGTATTAATTATCGTAATAATAATGGTACATAAATTAGTCTCATGAACACGGGCGTGCATGTCTGAGGTTGCATATCTGGATATATCCACCTATACATATACGTTACCCAAAAGCATCATCACTACAATTTAGGGAACGTTTTTATCATACATCGTTACGTTTTAACACATTTGGGATTTTTAATCTTACGATGGGGCTTCGAAAGATTTTCCATATCTAACAAAATTAATGTGAACTATGAAGATAAAGGACAACACCTTTTATATAAAGGTAAACTAACTGGTTTATTGATCACAGTAGACGATCACCTGATAAAGCATAGTGCGAAAGCTTGTGATCAATAAACCAATTAGTCTATATGAAATATATGTTTATAGTTTCTATTAACTAGACTAACACAGCTACCCGCTATTATACTTACAAAACTACTGTGCTATTGATAGAAAAATTGACATATATTGACGTTTATTAAACAACTCCACTCACAGGAATTTAATAGGCGTGACTAATATGATTTAGTTTTTAATAATACTTTAACTAGGCCACATCCTATCTCGACAGTTGCTAGTAATTAGCGGACTTTTCTTACCTTCCAAGATGGATAGAACGATATAAATTGTAGAGATAATAAAAATGGGAGACAACTGAGAAAAAAATAAAATGAATTAAAGAGCTCCGCTGTTGGATGTTTAGCGAATTTTCATAAAAGGCACCCATCCCTTTTATTGTCTTATCACAACGAGGGGAATAATTATAATAATAGAATATTGATTTATATAGACATTCGTTCAGTCTTGTATTGCACCTGTTGAACGATAGATGTATATTACAGAGTTAACGTCAAAGAAATATACAGGTAAAACAGAGGTGTGGGTTGTCGGATTAAGTCCGTAATGAAAATAACGAGATAGAAGAATACAACTTCTTTGTGACTGACATTTAGTCAAAGAGTTTGACAATAGTCGAAAAGTGTTACCTTTTATTCCTTATATTTCGATAAAATAATATTACCTATTTATTCATCGTATATGAATACAAACCATGTTTCCCATCATGCGATAGTAATTGACATTGTTATTATTTGCGTTAAAGAGCAGAGAAAGAATTTTGACCTAACCGACGAAGACAAAGATGGCAGAATCACAACGAAAGAGCTGGATGTTGCAATGAGATTACTCGGATATACCTTAACAAAGGCCGAGATAAAAGCCATGATCGACTCAGTGGATCTTGACGGTGAGACGATTGTTGACCTGGATACTGATCAATTAACGGCTCTATCGACGTAAATATATATATTATATTTATCCACTTGATTGCGCCTCCGTTCATCTGCACAAGCTCAGTATGCTGTAGAGAAATTAGTCGTCATGATGTGATTTCTTCGAATCTTTTGTTTTAACGCAGAATATCTGCGCGTGTGTTTTCCTCGCGACTTGTTTCGTCCCATTTTATTAACAACAATTAGATCAAAATGTCAACTCAACGGGAAATTAATGGAGAACGGGCTCGGCTGGTAAAACACGCACGAAACAAAATGTTCTAATTCACAAAAAATATCCACCTCCATTGTAACGCTAGGCTTCCCTGGCCATTGAGTCATAAGCAAGTTTCGGTGGCATTTGTAGTAACACGGTTAAATGTGGATTATGCAAATAAAAGTCGTTTTGCTTTGTGACAAATTTTTGCCTCAAAACGGCTTGTTGTAAACTGTAAACCGTTATTTGGCAATTTTGGGAAGCGGTTTTGAATCGCGTTATTTCGATATATTACATTTTCACTTTCATGGTTGGTTGAAATGCTGTAGAAAACGGTACTATCGAATTTTCCGAGTTCGGGTCGTTGATGCCAAAGAAAAAGAAGAAGGGAAACCCCGGTGAGGGCATTCAAGGGGCTTTCCGCAGGTTTGACAAAGACGGAAGCGGTTTGATCAGCCCCACCGAACTGCAGCAGGGCATAAAGACTCTCGGTCATGATTTGACGGATGAGAAAATCGATGAAATGATTCAAAATGCAGACCTCGATAAGGACGGCAAAATCAATAATGACGGTGAGTCTTACAGGTAAATATGGCTCTGGTGGGTTAAGTATGGTAGATTGCAGAACAAAACCGCTACCATCTTCAACAAGAAAGACGAGATCGATCGGTCGCTGTTTGTACGGATTTAATGGTTTATACGCAAGAAACAGCGTTGATTAACTGTGTAAGATTTAAATTCGGTGCGCTCTCATGTTTGCTGGTTTCCCCATTATACCAGCCGTGCCCCACATTAGACAAACTCTCTGAGTTATGAGTTTGTTTTTGACTGAAAATTCAAAAAGCGTCAACGGATCAAAGTAAATAGTATATTTAACGGCAAAAAACTGAAGCGAAAATAGTATTAGTGCTTTGCTAAAATACATTATCTGTGGGTATTAATTATTTTGTATTTTAGCACAGCATTTGCCATAGTCTTTGATGTTCGCACGACCATATATTATTATTTTGTTGGTTTATACCAGATTTCTTTCAAAGTATCTTAGCGAATCAATAACCCTGCGATTCCTGACTATAACGCGCCATCCTGATATTGTCACACACCTATTAATTAATATATTGTCACTTACGTCGCTCTACCACTAGAGAAAGATTTGCTGCTCGGTCAAACTAACTTCGAAAAGATGAGTCACGTGACGGTCTTAACTTTTACAATGGTCATAATCGTGTGTTATGGCGTCACAATAAAACATTAGATGGTAACGTTGTGACCAAAAATCATGAATTATAGCTATATTTCACAAAATATCACGGAGCATATCGTCCGTGCTGCATTGGAAATGCATAATAGTATATGAATAGAGCTTTTAACACAGGTAGTTGAATTGTCACCGTGCTTCAAGCGTTGAAATATGGTCTCTTTGCAGAATTTGTCGAGATAATGAAAGAAGAGGAGATTACGTATGAATAACATGTAACGGGGCCATGGCGATCTCGGACGGAGGTGTGACGTCTTACATCAGGTTGCTGTTACGTCAGTGGAGCCATGGAAACCTTTAACTTGTCGCGTAAACGTCTGAGGGCGTTTTCTCATAGTAAAATATAAGAATTCTGCAAACTATTCCATCGCTCCGTGTTTTGTTATTTTTTGTCATTGTAGAAAAACCTTGTAGGTTCACCTTGGTTGCTTCTAGTTTCATGTTATTACACTGCAGTAACACATAGATTATGACACAATAAATTAGTGTTACGATTGGTCCTATGTTATTTAGGGAAAATCTCGGGAGCTCAAATTCACAGATTGACTGCTGACCTTCGTCTAACACCGCCACAATTTAGCGTGATTAAATTTCGAAACAAGATAATGCCAGGAAGATCTCCTGTAAATAGAATATCGAAGCGGTACATCGACCGACGGAGTCCATGCGCTTTTAGCCCCGAAAAAAACCCACAGAGAGTATACTAAAAACTGTGTGGACTCGACCTGAGCTTTTCCGGACGAGGCAGTAACGGTTACATTCCCATAGAATACACTAATCAAAATACAAAACACAATGAAGATAATCTGTTTTATCTTCAATTAAGCTCGTAAGCGCTTTATTGACTTTTGGGTAGAAAATTTTGTGTGGGGTTTTGTGTCGAGGAAAAAACCTTGTCGTAGTTAAATCGGTCTTTGCATTTTATGACATTGCGTGTGTTTATTACCGATGATGGCCCATAGCTTGTTAATGAACAGTTCAGATAATTTAGGTGAATACGAAGGTGCATTCATCACACTACATAGTCACCATTGTTTCTAAATGGCAAGACGGAACCTGCAGTCAAAGTTGTTAATTCAATTATATAACAGAGCGAAGAAGATGGCGGCGGCGGATATCTCGCGATGCTTTGAATATGCAACACGCCCACGCAAGACACCGATAAGAGTCCAACCAAGTCAATTTCAATTTATTCGATTCTCCCTTCCGGGTATACGAACATATTTCATATACATAAAAACACCGAAATATATGAAATGAAACAACCTGACACAACATAATAATACTATGGTAACGAAGTGAATCTTTCAACACGCCACGACAACCGTCATCCTGGACCCTCATGCCACTTCCGAAGATTTTAATGGAGGCAACCGACAGAAAAAGCAAACGTGAAGGCATTATGAAGCGATCGCATGACCGCCATACTAAAGACCCCCACATGTTACTTAATCGTCACAAAATGCTGTCTCACTAATATTCCACCAAATATACACCCACTCTAAACTTGAACACACATCAGCTCGCATACAAATTTGCAAAATAATGCCTTTCAATCACACACCGAAAGTCGCTAGCCACGATATGTGGCGTGTGTGTGCGTGAGTGCGCGAGTGTGCGTGTGTGTTATTTTGTGTGCATGCTCTAGTTTCTCAAAAGTAAAGTCAAAACTCTCACAAATATATGTAAAGATACAAAAAATGCCCGTCTTTCCACACAACACTAAGGCACCAACTAAATCTTCCAGTCTGAATCAAGGCAGGTCTGATCCCGCAAAAAAGATAAATGTGGTCCTAATAATGCACTCACATACAAAAACGCAATCCAAAATCAGTTCGTTAGAATGGTTTTATACCAAGCGCTCCACTAGACAGCATCATGATAAAAACTATACTGTTTTATATGTTATAACTTGTACAGTAACAGTATTGTGGCACCCACTACAGAAACAGTTTGCATCATACAAGACAATTTAGCGGCCTATACCTCTTAAAAAAGACATTATACACTAATGGGGTTTCCGCCAATAAAAAGAAGAATCAATTGAAAAAATAGGGCAGTGTTCAAAATTTACTAAGTCGTGTATATATATATATATAGATGCGTGAGTGTAAAATCGATCAAAATACTATTTTTATTGCTTTTAAACTTAAATAAGAATACATTCCAGAATAACAAAATATCTGTCTCAACTTTAAGTGACAACCTCATACATTTTCTTGCCTATTTCTTATTTCATAGCCCACTTTAATCTTTAAGCCGACGCTTCTTCAACTTCTACCCAGGAAAAAG
>WURV02188479.1:0-12622 GCA_011762755.2 Epimenia babai | reverse complement strand
TGTAGATCAGAGGTAAGCCCTGGCCAATGTAGATCAGAGGTAAGCCCTGGCCAATGTAGATCAGAGGTAAGCCCTGGGAAATGTAGATCAGATGTAAGCCCTGGCCAATGTAGATCAGAGGTAAGCTCTAGCCACTGTAGAGCAGAGGTAAGCCCTGGCCAATGTAGATCAGAGGTAAGCTCTAGCCACTGTAGAGCAGAGGTAAGCCCTGGCCAATGTACACAACACGCAGTTTGAGATTTGAAGAATGATCTAAACATTAATTAAACAACTGATGTGGCTATGTCGATAAACTGATGTTGTTTCCGCAAAAACACAACCTGTCGTCAGTCTTAAAATTGGAATAAGTAGCGGATTAACTCTTCTACTTATGCTTTTACTCCTCTACAGGTCAGAATACACGTAAGATCAACAACACCAGCTGGGCCGTGGTTAAATGACGCTTCCGATTCTTAAAATTAAAAGGTAAAAATGTAAAGATACGTTTAACAGCGAATGTAAACAATCAAAGGTAATGTACGACATTTATAGACCAGTGGTATTAGTCAATAAACGCAATCTAATGCGGTTTACAATAAATGTTTCCCGCAGCTATTCAGAGCAATATCACCCGTGAAGGGTAATATCAAGCATCTACACATTATAGAAATGGCTTTACTAGCTGAGTGGTGGGTGGTGAGTCGAAATCACGAATGGTATGAAGAAAAAAAAACTGTTTACAATCACAATGGCTCGGTAGTTTAGCAGACGACATTGCAATAACATTTCTGAACCAAACACTCTCATTTCAACCAATGAAATCTTTCTATCATGTGGAGTTATGTATATTCTATACTGAAGTTTCGATGCTTAATTGACAGGTCAGGCATCACTAGAAATAGCGATGTAAGATCGCAATTTTTACAAAATGCGGCACGCTGGTAAATCAATCAATTAACAGAATCAAACAAAGTTGTTGGACTTTTTCAAGAAATAGTAATTCGATATACATTTGATACTGTGTTAATTAATAAAATTGCTCTGTACAGAATGTCGTGGTCTGTTATTTTCACTTCTATGATCTCCGTGGTTACGTGCAACAAAAACAAAATAACGTCTGCGTCAATGTCAGTACTCTGACACCCTCGTTACTCCGACACATTTCATGGCAACCAAGTAGGTCGGACAACTGAGAGTAGACTGTATAAAAGTATAAGACATTTTGGTATTGTACATACTTGCAGAATCAAAAATTCTATTTATATCGCATATTCACAGCAATAGTGTAGTTCATTACTAGACCACGCACTCTCCAGTCCACAAACGATTGATCCCAATACACCTTTTTTCTTTCCCACCGCATGTATATTCTACGCACTGCGAATGAGTAGTGGACACTGGGCTGTTGGTCAAAGTGGTCATCAAGATGGGTGATAAAAAACACGAAATACGGCGATGATACGAAACAAACCTCGCAGTCTCGACCTCGTTGGGAACAATTCCGGGAAGGTACGTCACAAATGGGGACAGGAAGTGCCCCTCGAGGGTACACACACCACCGGCTTCATACTCCTGAAGCGTAGGACAGGGGTCAAACTACTAATGAGCACCGCATCACTGATTGTGGGCGATATAATGAGTATGGGGGGGATAAAAAATTACAGTGGAGGGTTAAATAATTACGGGGGGATAAAATAATTATGAGGGATAATATTATTATGGGGGGATAAAATAATTATGGGGGGATAAAATAATTACAGGGATAAAATAACTACAGCGGGTAAAATAATTATGGGGAATCAAAAATATATGGGGGATAAAATGATTATGAAGGGAATAAAATGAATATGGGGGAATAAATTGATTATGGGGGGGGGGATACGACGATACACCAAAAACATCCAAAACAGCAATTGTAACCAAAAATGTGATCAAAATCGATAATTATGCAAATTTTCGATCAATACAACTGATAATGAATACATGTGATCTTGGGCATATACAGCATATTGACAGGATTCCTGCTAAAATTCAATATACCACGCAAATGGCTCCCACCACAATACCTTCCTCTTCTCCATTCGGTGGAAACCCCCCCCCATATGTGGTTCTACATATTGTTTTGCAGGCCAAATAACCAAATTAATAGCTTCATTAATCAGTTGGATTACAGTGAGCAGATGTATTGTTACAGAATTTGAATAAATTTGAGGGAGCACATAAGGCATAAACTGAAACACAAACCGTGTTGTCACATTAAACGATACCGCATTAACCGGGCTACGTTGTACCACAGTGAGCAGGATGTTATATTAAATGTACATACCGTCGCGTTAATTGGTACTACATTAATACAGCTATCTGTATCACAGGAGGTGTCACATCAAACGATACTGCAGTCACAGGACTGTGTCCAGTATTTTATATATTATATATTATTTAATAGTGCCAAAGTAAATTTGCGAGTGGCTTACCGGCGCCCGTTATAGAGCTGCCAACCCCTCTGTGAGTCCTCGCAATCCGCCATTTGCCAAGCTGCGCAAGCGGCTTTAAAGTGCGGAATATGCCTAAATGCCGATTTACTTTCCTAAGCGGCATGTCATATTAACCGATACCACATTAACAGGGTTCTGTTTCACCTCAGTAAGCGACATGTCATATTAACCGATACCATATTAACAATTCTCTGTTGTATCGGAATAAAGAGCAAGCCATATCACACAATATTGCATTAACAACGTTCGGTTGCAACAGATACCAGAATTTCATTAGAAATTCGAGGACATCAATCCCATAAACAGACCTCGCTTCTATCACAAAAAATCAGCATGTCACATTAAAGGGTACATCATTAACAGGGTTCTGTCATATCGCAACGAAATGAGTAACACCAATCAAGTTCACTTCAAATCGGTTACATTGATTAGCGTTCTTTTGCCGAAAGACGGGAGGACGAACCTTGTCGATGGTCACGGGGTAGTCCCTGCCCACGAGCTGTTGGCACGTTTCTCGGTTTGAGAGGACCTCGCGAAACTCAAATAATCTGCAACACAACGGCGTGAAACAGATGCAAATAATGAGTAAATAAAGCAAAGGATTACTGCATCATGAATGGCTACAAACCCGAGGAGCCGGTAGCATGTGGTTTAATGGTTCGATCAACGGTTCTCGAACTTGAAGCTTCAATGGACCACTTTATCTGAGTACAAAGACCAGAGGACCACTGGCATGGGGGTGGATGGTCCAGGATTTCTTGAAAATATATTCATTGTATTGTTGACAATCGTACTTTTGCGGATCGCCTTCCGTGTACTCATGGACAACCGGTGGTCCGCGAACCACACTTTGGGAATGGTCGAGTTAGATGATTGGATCCAATTACCCAAGATCGTGGATTGATTGGCCCCAATTCTGATTGGCCCAAGTTCAACCAGTCTGCGACATAGTTTGGCCGACTCTCGGAGTTTGAAACCAATCATCAACTGAGAATCGTGACAATCGTCGAACAAGACACGGTGGTTTTTACCTCGCAGTTTCGCACCCCACCCCCTCTCATAACAAATTCGCCAAGTATGACCGTACACCACAATTACAGCTATGATCAGCCTCTCGCTAACTAAGTAACTAAAAATGGCGCAAGCGATCAATTGAATCCAACACACGGGGTTCCTAAACTTCACCATCAATTAGCATAGCTAAATAAAATGCTCCTCTCAAATAATTTTAGCCATGTTTAGCATATAGCATATACCCTTGCACGGGGGGGTTAGATACCGTAGCAGTTAGAGGGATTGACTTTCAATCCAAAGATACCCACTATAGCCAGTATACTACCTGTGACGTTTTTTCGAACAATAAATACCTTGAACCCCTCTGTATGAGGTTCTGGGTAGCCCTTGCAGTGTGGTTCTGTTAGGGCTTTTTCCCTCTGACGCAGAGTTAACGCGTGAAGCAAACATTACTATACCTGGAATGGAAGACGGAATACAAAGAATGTATTTATAAAGAGCTGAACTTAAGGGCAATACCTTTTCAGGTTTTCCGGGTTTCCCCATCCCTTGGAAAAGTTTTTGGAAATCAGCAATCGTCTGTAGAGGCGGTCAAAGTGACTCATTGACGTAAAGGTCACGCAGCAGACGTAAAGGTCACGCAGCAGACGTAAAGGTCACGCAGCAGACGTAAAGGTCACGCAGCAGACGCCGAGTAGCTACCAGCAATAAGTCTGAAGCTGGAATATTATCAAATGCATCAATAACGATTGTCAATTCTATCGTAACGGCTAATTATTTCATCACATAAAAACCTCATTAACTGGCCATTGTTGCTACATGAAACGGTATAATTTTAAGAAGTTGCTTTAGCATTCACAGTAAATAGGCGAGAGTAGATAGCCTTTCCTGCTTCAAAGACAGACAATGACGATCTTTGATAGCACTTAACCTAAATAAATATATAAATTGATGAGCATACTTTATCACGATAACACAATCACCCTTGTTCCTGTTGTTCTATGTATGTATTTATAGGCTTATCACAAAGGTAATGGCTGCGTAGGCCCTTCGTGGCCCACCACAAAGCTAGCCTATTAATGTGGTTAACACGAAAATTTCATTAGCTTCACTCGTAAGGGGTGGGGGAACACCTAGTTTTAAAAACCCTCTCAGTCCGGGCAAGCAATAGACCTTACACTCATGCTGCTCATTCCAAATATCTACAGATGGGCTTCATACGTCTGGCACTCTACTTAGTCTATGATATTTAATTGTTATTACAATGAAATGTCGACATTGTGGGAGGTAAGCGACATAGAGAACATCTATGGATCATCTGAAGCATAGCAACATCAGCGGGAAAAATCCATAAGAGAATCACGCTAATACTAGAATATTAATCATTTCGACTTAACACAAAATGAAGTGCATGTATTGGTAAGCCTAAATTACAATGACATTTAACGTTTATGTTCATACAACTCTCCTCAGCTGATGGTGGAGATAAAAACCTCTGTGATATTTTTACTAGCAGAACAGAAGGGTAAATGTTATAAAAATTTTTAAATTAAAACACACTTGGAGTGTCCAGATAAATTTGATTATATTATAGATAATCTGGTGTGCACCATACCGGCTTGAATAGCGGAATATGGCGCAGTGAACTCATGCGATCCGCTCGCCAATTTTTCGCTCTGACATCAGCAGGCATTCCAACGTTATCCCTAACTCTAACCCGGATCGCAATAATTCACAGCGCCTTTGTTCACACGGCCGAAGCATCATTTTGTTGTTGACCGAATGAAATTATGCTAGATTTTTACGTTGGAAATAGGTTTAAAACTTGAAAGTCGAGCTGTCATGGCAGCGCGTTGTATGTGTACCGTGGTGTGTGACAGTTTAGCCAACTCTCAGACGGAGTTTAAAACCAATCATCAACTCACAGTCATGACAATCGTTGGCCTAGACTTGGTTTTCACCCCGCAATTCCCCCCTTCCCCCTCACAAGAAAATACGCCTAATCATTGAAACAGGAAGTTCGTTGCTAATTACAAACTGCTGCTGTTAGTAGTACTACTCTACTCTCTTCTAAGTTCAGGTAGTCCCACTTTAGTTTTCATCTACTGCCTGTCTGCTCACTAAATTCACAAATTCAAAATTGTTGTTACGAGACGAAAATTAGCACTTTGATTGTATTAAATTCATAGTAGTATAGAATTTAGTGTAACGCAGATCTTAGTTCCTACTGTGTGTATTCATGTGAAAAGTACGTTACTACGTTACGTATAGAGCCTGAAAAGGCAGTTACCATTCATTGGTGACAGTTGTTAGTTCAAATGTGAATTGTATTCTGTTTTAAGGGAGGCAACCACAATATGTATGTTGAGGATGTAAACTTTACCTCTTGGTCATGCATGATCAAGGGAACTAACTAAACAGCAAGTATTGTTCATGCTGAGACTAGCGGATAATTAGTCAAGCAACGACCTCCAAATGACAGGTCGGGTGGTCCTAAATGATGGAGAATCTTGGCCACACAAAATCATGCATTTCCTTTCCGTGTATTTCTCAATAGGCGGAAAGTACCTAATTATAACTAGAGACACCACTGTGCATGTTACGAGACAGGACTGCAGTCTTTACTAATGTAACACGTAAAAGTGCTTGGATGGTAATTCATGAATAACGTTGTTAATTATTCTGTCGTATGTCAATGCCTAACGACACACAGCCTGACAGCGCATTAATATTACATGCGCGACGTTGCGTGCTATGATTATCACGATTTGGGCACCGCGAAACTGTGGCACTTTATGAGCGATTGCTACCAACATTGTTGTAATCTAAGGTTTAAGTAATAGGATTTAAGTTGAGGTTTTTGGACGCGAATTCTTTCTGTTAACATTTTGAACTCGCAAGCTTCTAAAACGTGTGGTCTTAGAGTATAAATACTGTGTGAAATAAACAGATATTTCACTGGCATTCCTAGAAGAAAACTGCACTATCTGCAGGTGGAGTTGGTCTAGTAGGTGGAATTTAGTAAACTAAATTAACTAATTAACTAGCTTAATTTAAGATAAATAAAAGCACAACATAAGGTCAGACGCAGAAAGACAACAGCTTATTACATGGCTGTTTCTTCGGGCTGATCTGCCTGTTTGCAGGGTTTTAACAGTGTTATAGTTTTTAGCTCTATTGCAACTAGGCTGTTTTAGCTAGTATATTGGTAACATTTCAACATGGAGTACTTTTGGAAATCGGCAACATAATATGTGAAATAAAAAGCTGGACATGAAATTAAATCGCCTCGTTCGTGTCCATTTCGGCAACGTATCAGAGCGTGAAAAATGAAAAATTCTGGCCTATGCAGAAAATATTATAGCAACTGCAAAGGGAACTAAAATATGAAATATCACGCGTATCGAAAGAAATGGGACCGTTACATTACACAGGATCAGAGCATAGCAACATACTCGTCCGGGCAGAACCTTACAATACTAACCTGACTAAAGTTATCTAAGCCCATATTGATAACCTCTGTTAATACACCACCCGCTCATCAACGTGTGACAAAGACCTTCGCTGCGATATTCTTTTATTGCATTATTTAGCACGCAAGATGTTGACTTTTCAATAATGATGGATGTCCAAGAACTCCATTCAGAGTTTGTTCCCTTGAGATTTTATTTCAACGAACGGCGAAGGTTATGAATAGCTATTGAATTAACGCAAATGTAATTATAGCCTACATAGAGCTCAATACTATGTAAACAATACTAACATCCTTAAGGTGCAATCCACTGTGGTGAAACACGAGTAGTCTAGTACGATGAACTAACAAAGGGAAATTATCCCTCTTTCTTTTTGAGTGACAATATAAAAAATGGACGTGACTGACAACAGGAAGATTATTGTCAAGATAAGGTACTATCTAATCTAAATGGTATTTTTTCTACATGACAAGTGTGCACAGGTGCGACTCCATTGAATCTGGGATTTTTCCTGTCTCCTAACTACCGATACTATTTGACTTTGATGGAATCAGTCAAGAGGATGGGAAGTGAGAATGGACTATACGCGTGTCCCGAGGGCTCCGGGGTCTCTTCTTCAAAAATAGTAGAGGTATTCATTAATGAATGTTTTAATATTGTGGAAGTGGTCGTCAGTTCCACGATCACGCTTCATCTGGCCGATTTCTCGACATCACCGATATGAAAATTGCAGTAGTTTATTGCCACACTAACCATTGAAGGAAATACATTTTTTTTAATATCCCAACAGCCCAAAAATGGGATAATCAGTTTTACTGAATTATGTATAAAATGCATAAGTCATTGAAACCACCATCGTAGTCACGAGTCGCTGTCTTCAAATCGGACCGGCGCAGTGGACATTGATCACTTCACCAATACACGCACACATTTTGTCTATATAAAATATAAACGGCGTAGGGAATCGGTAATGCCGTTCCATATCCATAAATCGTGATCAAGATAGCGTCGGTGGAGAGTACGAGTACACGAGGGTTTGAGAACTTTTACTTAAATTTTCATTGACATTATAAGTAAATCGATTATAAAGATGATATATTTCTAATGACATAATCCCGATGCGTGAGTTCTTAATCGCTCGTTTGCTATTATTAATCCGTGTGGAATATTTTTGGAATCAAAGTACTTTTTAAGTTAAATATATTATAATTTCTACGGGACATTAAGATAATTGAGCCAGGTGTTTTTCGCAGATTGCGTACACTGTAGTAAATAGTTGTCGGCTTGGGTACAAACTGCTTTTTCAACACATATTGTTGTCCTTGGACGAACAGCTACAGTCTTCACTGGTTGTAAATCAACAATATAGATATGTTATATCGGTGATCGTTATGGCACGAGACCAACTACTACAATCTCAATCATGCGAACGCTCTAGTAGTGTGCCAGATAAGAGGGTCAGCAACCGTGGGAATTTCCCAGCGATAATGATCATAGCGACGAAGATTCTGATATCTTTTAGAAATCATTTATGCGCCAGCAATTCGGACTACTTAAAGATGAACTCAAGAAGGACTACATTGCAGAAATGGATGAAACAAATGGCAATATTAAGAATATTCAGAGTCACTTACAAATCCGCCGTATAGACCACATAATCGATAGAATTCAAGAAAGACAGAAACGAATTGATGAAGAAATTATGGACCTTAAACGACAAGTGAAGAAGAATAAATCCAAACAAAATCCGATGATGCGGGAATGAAGAGAAGACAAATAGATCAGGAAGCTCGTTCTTGTCGAAATAGTTTGCTTGTATATGGATTGGAAGAGAATAAAAATGAAGTCTACAAGTGCGATTCAACGACATTTTGCGATACCGACTAGGCTTCACCCAGGATGACATTTGAATGCGAATAAACCAATTCCATCAATTTGGAGTACGTAAACAAGAAAAACGACCTCGTGCCGTTATTCTCTTTTTGGTCTGCTATGAAGATCAACAAAATGGTTCGTTACGGGCTGGTCGTTTCGCTGGTCTGGCGTCATCGATCAGCGAAGATTATCCGCGCCAAATTAACGATGCGCGACGTCGGTCACTTCCTGAACTTAAGAAAGCAAAGTTAGAGGGAAAGGAGGCAAAAATCGTCTATCCAGCGAAATTATTAATAAATGGGCGGGTTGTACAGGAGAAATCGATTATATAGGAGGACGAAGAGCACCGACATCTCGGAATTTTATCGTGAAATTGCAATGGCGGTTTGCAATATAAATGTAATATTCCTGACGTTTATAATAAATTCTGTCAATATGATATCATTTGTGTGCAGGAAATTTGGTCAAAAGGAACAACCGCCCTAGATATACACGGATATTTACATTTTCATAAGTTCAGAAAGAAACGTGTTTACAAACGCAACTCGAAATTCCTGTGGCACTGTGATTTACTATAAGTTAAATTTAGCCAAAAATATAACTTGTATTAGAAATCATTTATGTAATATTTTATGGCTGTGTATTAATAGTTCGTCAATTGGCCACAATAATGTTTAATTTGCAGTATGTTATTTTTCTCCAAATCAGTCACAACAATCAGAATTATCATCAGAATTGTTTGATACACTAAATGATGATGAAACTTTTTGTAATCTGGATAATATCCTTGTCGTAGGCGACTTAAACCCTCGGACTGGCGAACAGAGAGATTATATCGACTGTGAAAAGGAGAATGATTGTGATTATTTAACTATACCGGCCGACTACCATAACTTATAGAGTAACGTTAGCACGCGATAAAATAGTGATTTAGTATCTAATAAATATGGACTAACGTTGCTCGAATTATGTCGGTTTGCTAATATATTCATTTTAAATGGAAGAACCCGTGATCACACCTGTCTGGGCCTATTTACGTGTTACAAATATAATGGCAACTGTGTCGTTGATTACGTAATCAGTGATTATGCGCTAGCACGTAGAGTGACCCGATTTTCCATCAGTGAGGCTGTTACGTGGTCAGATCCTTTTTTTCTTAGAGCATCAATCAAATGTGACTATAATAATTCATCAGTAGTCCCTAATTTTACACACGAGCGAGTACCTTATGTATGGAATGTGCAGAAAAGTGACGTCTTTAGAAATAACATCGATGCTAGTATTGATGAGTTAGCTTATATCGCACCGATTTTATCCGAGGGATGTTACATCAGATCATTTGATGAAGTTGCAGGTGTAATAAATTCTGTCCTATTAAAATCGTCTTAATGTTTTGAAAGTGACTGTAATATACGTAATCGAAAACGTAATCAACACTAGTTTGATGCACAATGTAGCAATTTCAGAAGGAACTTTTTATGTGCCCAAAAAATATTCAAAAATTGCAACTCCGAAAAAAATGGCCGAAAATTCAAACAATTAAGAAACGCATGCAGAAAATTATGTAGACGCAAGCTATAGACCTATGAAGAATCCAAGGGAGATAAATGTCTGCTGCGGTTGCTAAATTGAAATATTTTGAATGAGATGATTATCGAAAGCTATGAGGTATTGCAACCATATTTGTTAATACTATTCAATTTTATTCTGCATCATGAGTTATTTCTAAATGATTGGAAGAAAAGTGTTATTATTGCCATACATGCATGGCTCAACGAATGTTCCCAATAACTTTAGGGGACTAGCTCTTACAGTGAATATTTCAAAATTGTTTACATCTATCAGAAATGACAGGCTGATATTATGGACCGAAGATAACCGTTTGTATAGCAAATCACATTTTGGTTTCAGAGTACAGCATAGCATAGCACTTGCGATGCAATTTTCTGTTTCAAATCCCCAGTAGATATATTATCGTTTCACGCAAGCAAACGCAAGGGTTATATTGCTGTTTTGTGGATGTAAGGAAAGCCTTTGACCTCATTGACCGCTCATTGTTACTGCATAAACTGAAAAGATTTGGCGTAAACACGAAGTTAATTCAGTTCATTAAAATATATATGATGAAACCTTGGCAAAAATATGGGCTAAAAACGAATATTCTGAGTACTTTACAAGTGAAACTGGCGTCAAACAAGGTGAAACGCTTTCTCCATTTCTTTTCTCTTGTTTTATAAACGATTTGAATCATTGTCTATCTGATTCTATGCAATACCGTTATATAATGGCCAACGAATAGGATGTATCTTGTATGCGGATGATACAGCCATCGTCAGCGAGGATCCCATAACCCTACAGGTGGCCATCGATTGACTCCATCAATACTGTCTAACCTGGGGTTTAACTACTAATGTGGCTAAAACTAAGATAATCGTTTTTCGTAGTGATAGGGTTCTTGCTGCCGAGGAGTCTTGGATGTATGATGAGCAACCTATTGAAATAGTTAATCCGTGCAAATATCTACGTCTAATATTGAAAAAAATTGCTTATTTTCTGAAATACAAAATATATTAAAACAACAACCTTTAAAATCTAATATCTCATCACAACAGCATTTGAATGGATTCAAGGGAATATCTCTTGTAAACAAAGTTGAATTATATGAACGTATGATAAAGCCTGTTATATTATATGGTGCCGAAATATAGAGAAACAGATGCAGTCAAATATCAGAAAGAGCACGCCTTAGATACTTCAAGAAAGTTCTACAGGTTAAAGAAATTACGCCCACTGCCATGATATATGGCGAATTGGGAAAACGCCCCCTTTCAATAGAAGCTAAAGTTAGCTCAGTTAGATATTGGTTCAAAATACTAAATTTACCAAATCACAAGAATGACCATTTATTATACACTGAAGGAGTAATATGTGATTTGTCTGAAAAAAGGGCACGTGTCTCTATGGTATAAAACGATCTCTGCTGTGTTCATGTGAGCGAGATGTCGAGGATGTCGAGCGTGACTATCATGTGGTTTGGCTTTGTGCTAAATATACCTATTACAGGAAATTGTATATCAAACCTTATTATTATTTGAGGCCCAATATGTTCAAATTTATTGAATTGTCACAATCATCATGCTATCAGATTCTTGTTTATTCTCACATTCTTGTTATTTTTTAGAGGGAACGCTGAGTGAACTTATATGTCGGTGCAGCTTAAAGATAATAATGGCAGTAATGTTAACAAATATCTACAAGTTACACGCGTTCTTGAATTAGCTTGATACAAAATTGTAGTTCTGTTCTAAAAGTTACAACATTTGCTCTGTTACTTCGACATCGATCGTACGCCATTACCATTGCTTTCATTGCGGTTTTCTATGTGACTACTACTTTGGTATTTCTATTATATTGTGTTGTGTAATAGTTTTTTATAGATAATAAACGAATATCTATCTCTCCCTGTCGGAATACGATTACCCAGCATTTTGATCAAAGGGAGATAATGACCAAACTCAAGGGGGCACTATGCTGCGCATCTTTCCACACTGCTAACTATCACACATATAAAAACGTTTATAATAACTGGAATTACATATCTTTACTCTTTGTTATAATATAGGTCACTGTGGTTATAATGAGTACGGAAGTGAAAAAAGCACGTTAATGACAAAGTTGCCAGTCACCCGTCTCGCAAACTGCGGGAAGTTTTATTTATTTATTTATTTATTTATTTATTTATTTATTTATTTATTTATTTATTTATTTATTTATTTATTTATTTAT
>WURV02188468.1:0-12622 GCA_011762755.2 Epimenia babai | reverse complement strand
ATATACATACATATAACTGCCACGTCATGACATTTTTCTTTTGTAGAAAGTCATCAGCTGTAACTACCGCACGCTGGGAGTCATTAATAGCGAAAGTCACATCATTACCCTGAAATTCACGAGACCAATTGAACGCTATCAGATGTTTGACTTTGAGATTGAATTTAGAGCATACAGTGAGTACAGGCTGTGAGAAAACGTCTCTATTTTTCATTGACAGTTCGTTGCATATGCCGGTTTGACACTTTACAAAGTTCCCAATATTAAATCAATGGATATATTGAAGTCGTAATTGAAATTATTCCTATTAGAGCAGTAATATTGCATCATTTCGCAGCTATGATTCTAGAATATTTTGTCTTGTTCCATATTTTGAATATTTTCAATACATCTAGTGTTTCGCTTGTCACCTGATATGTGAACCATCATATTCAGACATGGAAGAAAAGGCAAAAAATTGGACTGATGAAATCGCAAATCTTATCATACTCTCTCAATTCCCATTTTGTACAACAAATGTTGACTAGTTTTTTAAAATTGTGTTTAATCCTGACCATGGAATGTTATGCAATACAATAACCATCGTCTCGACTGCTATGAAACCATACTGGACCCAGTATGACGCGACTATTGTAGTTCCGTTGGGATAGTGTCACAAACTCCGCCACTAAGCACTCGGCCCATAATGGATTTTGGCAGAATAAAAATTACAATAATGTTTTAGTTTTTTTGAAGCAATGTAAATGATCCCATGACTTCATATTTTACTGAGTCAAACCTGGTCTACCGTTTGAATACATTATAGGTAGGTGAATCATAATATTCACGACAAAAATTTCGCTAAATACTCATTCTGTACAGGCGATGATGGAGGTACAGCGAACGTCATTGGGACAACAAGACTAAAGTCATGGATGATTGCTATCATTGTGATTGGTTGCATTCTTCTCATCGGTGTCATCATCTTCCTCTGTTGTATGTGTGCCGCTGGTCGTCTGCCAGGAATGTCTGGTCCACCGGAGAGAATGCGACGCGTGCGAGTTCTTCGAACAACCGCGTCAAAAAATCCTGCGGTAGGTGAAAAATCTGGAGTCGATAATCCGGCTATAAGTAGATCAGTCGAAGTTTTGAATGAGAAGAACGGTGGGTTGAAGATACCGAGTTTAGATAATGCGAAAGAGAAGCCGCTGTCTGAACAACCGCGTTTGTATTTGCAGGCGGGAGAACCGAAACAAGTTGGAAGAGCTGCGGCTTATCATGCGGTATCGGATTCTGTTGATATTAAATCTGGCATGAGTGTGAATGGTCCGTTTAAACGTGGGGATCCAGTGCGAGTGAGTGCTGGAAGTATGTCATCTGAAAAACGCGGTCGTTCAACACCAGTGGATAGCAGTCGACAAAATGATCACAAAGTAGAGTTACCGCTGCAAAAAACTGAAAATACGAAAGATCCGCAGTTTTTTAAGAATCCGGATGCCGAGGGATATCATTACAGTTATGATCATCTGTATCCAAATAGTGGAGTTAAGATGGACAATGGAGAGGTTGGGAGTAAAAACAGAAGTTCCAGTCAATCAGAGGGTCGTGCGAAGAGACGGCATCAAAGGCTTACAGATCAAAGAAAAGATACAGAATCTAGTGCAGGGAGTAGGGAAACTAATATAGATGATGTTACTGATGATGATAATGTCATTGAAAACAGCAAGATTAAAGATGATAAGTTAATGGTGAATGTCAATCAAGGACCTTTAGAGGACAAATCTTCAGTTGGCAACCAACGTGAATACAAGCCGGGTCATGCCCCGGAATATTACGCATCTATCGATCAACACAGTGAACCAGACATAACTGGGACTATTTCTAATCCCATCCATTCCTCCGATGGAACAATTCGATCGAGAGTTAACTCTAACGAAGAGCTCGATAATGACGACGCCAATGCAGAAATGAGAAAACACAAGGCGGATCATAGAAATGACAAACGTCCTAATAAACAAAAATTTGTATTTCCCATTCCTGATTCAGCCAATCCAAATCTACCGTCGCGAGATTTTGATATCGACAATAAACATGGTCCCGCAAATGGAAATCATGCTCCAAGTGCAGCGTACGGCTCCATTTTATCTCGTACGACGGGCCAAAATGCTCCTACCTACATGTATGCATTTGAATCAAGGGCAAATAATGAGCAAACGATGGGCCCAGTTGCCGGGAAAGCTGCATGGTATATGCACACAACACCGTCGCAAGATGGGCCAATGACTCAGGGTGCGTTGGTGATCCAAGCGGATCCTCACCCTTTGAACCAAAACGATCAGCGCGGCAAAAGTCCAAAACCGAAATCTGCTTTCAGTGCCTTTCAACCACCACCGAGTTATGGTAAGGTTGCAGGATACCCATCGTCGAATGACCGCGCATATCAGACGTCGGACATTGCCATTCCTCCATCCCACAAACAGCAACCTGGTAAGATATCGCTTCAGTAATAATTGCTATAGTAATTCTAACCCTAAACCCTTTGCATCAGGGTTACCGACTGGTCAAGCTCGCCTGGATGAGCCAACTTGGTAACCCTGGCACTCTATCACCAACTTTCTCGCAAAATATTGATTCACAACAAATTAGGAACAAATGGACAGTTTCTCCATTTCTCCATAATTCAACCCCTAACGAACTCTAACTCATTAATATGACATGCGTACATTAACACTGAATAATATGAATTTCATTTTTTACCTAAAACAAAATAATTTTTAAGGAAAAACTATTTGGGTGGCCTTATTTTCGCGGAAAACCTAAATACCAAAAATCAGCGAATGTTAGTCCTTCAGCAAAAAATTTTTCTCAGTTATAAGTGATATTTTTTTAACCCCATTTGGCAACCACGCTCTCTATTTTCCTCGAATTTCTCTGTAAAATGAATATTCATTTGTAAATATGAATATTCACATTTTGTTTATGCAAGAATCATAAATAAAACCTTAGTTGGAACTATAGGCGGGAGAGAGAGCGCTATCAGCATCCGAACGACCAAAATAAAGGCATCATATCCCAGAAACCTATACAAAACCACACTGAATAAGTTACCCAGAATGCCACTTGAAATCATAACATTTTGTCAGACATGCCACTTGACTAATATTATTCAGGAGCGTTTTTCAGTCCATATACAGCACTTAAGATGCCACTAAATTAGTGGCACCTATAAATTTTGACAGATATTAGTTAACTACAACATTGGTTAGAAACCTGCCACTCAATATTGTAAAAGTCTAGATGTTTGTTTAGTGCCTGAATATAAAAATTGGTACTACACAAAAATGGCGGATCTAATTGAAATTTCAATGAAAAGTGTTTTTCACTTACCAACATCAAGACTGACTTCCTGTCATTTTGTTTGTGACCTATTTTATCACAATACAACACTGACGTACATTTTGTTTGTGACCTATTTTATCATGAGACTACTTTTGTAGTTTTGTTGTTAATCCATTTTGTTGTGACCAAATTTTCGCATATCCAGGTACACGTACAGCATCTGCTAAAACTGGCATCGACCCAAGGACAGGTAACCAAGTATCGCAAACGATATGGACAGACAACAACCCTGACCCGACAGATCCAGTGGGTTACGATGACCCATCCATTACCAGACGCACGGTAGCACGGGTAACAACAAATGCTGGCCCAAATCCAATCCCAAACAATGCTTACCCACGTGAGTGACTAAATGTAGATACACGATAAAAGTTGGTTAGAAATAGGCTGATTAATGAGGTTATTATACTGTGGGCCATTCTTGGGCCGTTACGAAGCGAGACTGTGTGGTTACACAGACAAACTAATTAGCCTCAGTTATAAGGAGACGGGGAAAACGTCGCAGCCCTAATCCACCAAGTCCGGGCATATGTATTCACGCCTTTCGTTCTAGATACGTATAGACCGTCTATATACACTGTACACTCCGCTACGTCTGTCATATTAGATGATTACTTACAATGTGATTACGAGCTCAGGAAGACATAAATGCCACGGAGACCATCCAGAGAGCGTCCGAACCACGGCCACATTAGAGGGAAGAAACCCTTATGTAACTATATTGCAGCAAGGGCTACCCACCCCCACCCCCAAAAAAATATATGAAATAATGACAACACCACATTTTCAATTAAGATGGAATTACTGGACATTGTAAGCTTCCATCTTCTGTTGGTACGCCAGAGGGAAGAAGCCCTCACGTAACCACACTGCAAGGGCTACCCAGACCCAGAAAAATGTTTGAAATATTAATGAAAACACCATATTTTCAATAAAAATGTAATTGCTAGAGGTTCTATGGTTCTATCTACTGTTAGTAAGCCTGATGGAAGAAGCCCTCACGTAAACACACTGCAAGGGCTAACCAGACCCTGAAAAATATATGAAATATTAACGACAGCATCACATTTTCAAGAAAGTTGAATTGCTGAATTTTCTAAGCTTCAATTTTCTCTTAGTAGGCCAGTAACGGCTTGTGTCGGCTTGTAGTGATTTTTACCGCATTTTTTACACTTTGGCTGCATGTTCGTGCCTTCTTCAGTGGTAGACCAGCTGTCATTCCACAACCAATCATTGCGAAACGACCCTTCGGCAATTGTGTTCGGAGGACAACCTATGATTACAGAACCAATGTACGCCCAAGAGTACCCACGGCACGATAACTCAGCTTATTACTTAGGCAAGGGAGACAAGTCAGCGAGAGTTATACATGATCCTCCGAAAAAGAGCAGCGCTATCAGGGACAAGATATCCGTTTCAGACATTTAAACAAAAATTTTTATGCGCAATGCAGTTTTAACTTTTCAAAACTACTCTTCCATTCAAAAAAGCTAAAATGACAGCCATTTTGGTCCATATCTAGCATGGAGAATCAACTTTCTATAATGAAATGTAAATATTACACCGTATTACTCATTACACCTGACAGAGTATATTTTTATAGAAAAGCTTTTGTGTGAAGCATCATCTCAGTTAGGAAAGGAGGCGTTAAGAGGTGTCACCTTCACTTTTCATTCTATCAAATATGGCTAACACGGCAACTCACATCTCTGAATACATTTTCTACACATTAATCATAGATTTTCACTTTCATAGCCAAGGCCCTGTTTATAACAAATTTGATATCCTCTATGTTTCATCTGGTAAGCCGTATTAGTCTTATACAGTCCGAAAATATGTGAGGGTAACACCTTTTGAGACTAATGAATTTTATTCAGAAACGATATGTTATTTGCTTCATCTGACTTATGGAGTGAAATTCACCGTAAATTTTGTCTTTATATATTTCGTGCTCCCTATATTTTGGGAAACAGCCCAACACTCTTTAGCGATACGTCATTCTTTAATAATGTATGTATGTATCGATAGGCTGATTCTAACGTGGGGAGGAATCATTTTTTGGGCCAGAATATGGCCCTTTACAAAACTGGCCTAAGGTATGTACTTTTTTGGACGTAATTTGGAAATGGAGCATTAGCTGTAAGTTGTGGTGGTGGTTATAAATTTCTTTTAAGTCTACCTGTTTTGTCAAGGGATTTTACCATCGAGGCGATTGGCATATGATGGATGTCGAAGCTTTCAAATGAGGAGCAGGTACAGGTGCAATATCTTGCTTGTTGATATAATGGACATGAACCCATATAATGGATTGGGGTTGCCTATTCCAACATCCAGTTTGGGCAAATTGGCGTGATTGAAATTCTCATTGTATATAAACGCTGGTTCAGGTCTCAGTGACCTGTTGAATACCTCTAACGATGATTATCACATAAAATTATTATAAAAAGCTGACATATTTTAATAATAGAGAGATGTAGGTTGCCTGTTTGGCGTTTAGTAAAATACGAAATGTAAAAACGGCATCTTTTCCACTAAAATCATAGCAGTAATATTTATATGTGCTTTCATATATCGACTATACAACATCAGGTTCCATTTATTAACAATGATTGTCATCAATCGAAAATTATCACATTATGGAAATGGTAAACCATTTGAGCGGCATTGCCTCAAGAGAAATCTCCTGTATTTTGTTGTTATAGTACTACTGTTGTAACTCTTTGTTAGAATTGTTACATTTTACCGAACATGCACTTGCTTATTATGTAGCAGATGGTATGGAGGGCTTAATTTTTTGTCACACTCTACGCAAGTGTACGACGATACACTAGATGTTTGAATGAACTAGTGCGATCCAGGTGTGGTTTAGGGTTAGCGATAATGTTAGAATATATATACCGTACGACCGGTGACATGGCGGTACATCGGCGGATGGATCGCCCTAGTTCACTGCGCCGATGTTTGTGCATGGTGTAATGTCACTATATAAACGCCATTGGTAAAGGGTGGCCTACAATTCCAATTACATCAAATTATGCTACCCACAACCTAATTATTTAGTGCGTTACATACATCGTCACGTCACGCGGCTACGTGGACAGCATTAAAAGTACACAATGTAAACTACAATGATTATCAATGTTGAAAAAGCGGGAATTAAATCGTTGAAATCGTGCCGTCAGCATGTATGGCCTGGAGTATGTTATGTTCTTCAAAGTTGTCCTTATCTCAAAACGTTTCCCCACGCCTTATATTAATAATTAAAGATACGTACGTCTGGGCGAACTGCTAAAAATGAAACTGAAATCTCACTTTCGAGACCATCTGAGGGTAAACTTTCACTTTACGTTTCCTGTATATGTAAATAGAGAGCATATACTGTAAATATTTTGTACATTATATGTGATTTTTTTATTGTGTTATAAATTTAATTATCTAGTGCTAACATGAATTTTAAACTATGCCTGCCTACTTATTTACTTTATGAAGATTGTTAGCGGTATAACTGTTCATACACTAAAAAACTTGATGTAATCTACATGGCAAACGTTCTCATGGGATGTTTAAACAGGCTCACTAACAGTAATACCATTCCACGCGAAATAAGGACCTCATAAGGGTCCAAGTCGTGAGTAGGATATTCAGCCAGACTGCCTCGGACAATAATAGGTTAAATATTTCCAGCGATGTTTTCATACGCTTCCTCTAATGATTCGGAAAAATAGGACGATCTCCAACGGCAAGTGCAGGCTTATATTACCTATATTAGGTTAAAAATAACCCTCGTGCAGGCGTCTTCTATGCTAATAGTTTTATTGGCAGAAATTTCCCAGAATTTAACGTCGGAGTAATACACATTTTAAATCGAAAGAGAAAAGTTAACACATTTATGACTGAAGACGAGCTTTTGTGTACAGAGCTCAAGTCTACTGTCGCCATGTGCTGCGATTATGCCAATTTTCACGCAAACGCGCAGCTGAAAAAATCCTATTATACTCCCGTGTATGGATTATAAAATTAGTACAATCGCTTATTCTCGCGTGGTTTCGAAGTAATAAGGTCACGCCGTTAGTGACGTTGTCCGACGGACGCTATTCCCACAATAAAATGTAGAATGCAGGTAAAAATGGGACTAAGCGATAAGTTGTCCAAATTATTTTCAGCCGTGACACAAAAGGCATCACCGGAATTTTTTCGTTGTTACAATAACATGTTTTAAAACCAGTTTTTGTAACGTTCGGAGCATTAATTAACAGACGTAATTGAATTGTCAAATTCAAAATAAACTTTCTCACGGTCGATCTTATATCGATTAGTTACGTTTCTAATCTTGCACCTGAATATCGCGTAACAACATTGATGAGGGAAAATATCTCAGGTAACAGAAATGGCTGCCTTTTATTTTGACACTTGATGCGAGATTCAAATAGATGAACCGACTGTCAGCTTTTTGTTTAACGACTGACTAAAAATTCCATGTCTCGACGAAATAATGTTGATTACAACGATTTAATGTGCATTACTATAATTTAATGCTTTGCGAGTGACACGAAACGTGGGTAGTAGAAGACAATTATTATAGTCAGAGGCGTAATTAAATATGCCGCTGTAGACAGCGAAGTGATTCCTAATTATTGTTCGTGTTTTTTAATTGTTACTTCATGTTTTTAACTCATTGACTTGGTAAAACTCGTCTTTTTTATACAAATCTGAAAATCTTCTGAACATTCACCATAAAATCTGGCTATTGGAATGGCGTTTACTTGTCAGTACACATAGGTAAGTACTCGTGTTGAGGATGATGTTACAAATAAGTTTATAAGTTACAATATTTTCGTAACTTAGTTTACACAATTTATCATTTAAGGTGGTTTTTTAAGAAATATATAAAATTGAGAGGCATTCGCTACGCGTTAATAGGTCATCTATTCATCAATTACGGTATTGAACTTGACTCTTGAAAAAGAATGCATGATTATTTGGAGAGGAATGCACAGAAAAACCTACACCTGTGATGGGGCTCGAACCCTCGACCTCCAGATATCCAGTCAGGTGCTCTACCAACTTAGTAAAAATCCTACACTTCCCCGGGGCTCGAACGCACGACCCCCAGATAACCAATCTGGTGCTCTACCGAATGAGCTATAGGGGCAGAGCTACATGATTATTGATATGAAATCTTGCGCCCGAGAATCAAGATAGAGTTTTATCGTAAACACGTCAGCTATTTAACTTATTTCAGGACTAAAAATATGTGATTATCACTTTCATTGTTCACTCGGTATTCTAGTGTACTTAATCGTGAAAAATTACAGTAGTCTACATTGCAATCATGCTATCATCGTACCTGTTAATGGAATCTACCTTCGGTATCATACCTTTCAATAGAATATACTTTATGTACCATAACTTTTAGTAGAATATACCTGTAGGTATCGCAAATTTTTATTGAATATACCTGTAGTTATCGCAACCTTTTATTGAATATACCTGTAGGTATTGCAACTTCTAATTGAATATACCTGTAGGTATCGCAACTTTTTATTGAATATACCTGTAGGTATTGCAACTTATAATTGACTATACCTGTAGGTATCGCAACTTTTTATTGATTATACCTGTAGGTATTGCAACTTTTTATTGATTATACCTGTAGGTATCGCAACTTTTTATTGATTATACCTGTAGGTATTGCAACTTTTTATTGAATATACCTGTAGGTATCATACATTTGATGGGGTAAAATTGTTAATATATCTTTCAATAGAATAACCCTGTAAATATATTGTTTGATGTTATAAAGGTAAAGTACTAAAGTGTGACCTTTACTGTATATACCACACTATGCTCTTAATACTATGTAGTTAGATAAAAAATATTGTTAAATAAACTTTTTGTTATAGATATCTTGTTAATGTCATATATTTTAAAAGAAAAACCCTGTTAATATCATGCCTTTTAATGCAATAATCTTGATGCATAACCTTTTAATAAAATAATACTGTTAACATCACTTTATGAAGCTCTTCTCTCACCTATGCGTCATTTGTTTTATAATTCATTTTATTGAACTTTTTGTTGCCATCTTGTGATATGAGGGGGAGCAGTTATTGGAGGGGAGGCAATTAGTCAAGAAGTAGGAGCACTGGACTCGTAACCGAAAGGTCGTGGGTTCGAAACCGCCCACCATTCGACGTTTCTGCGATGGTTCCCAGCAAGTCATTTATCCCCGGTTGCTTGAGTGAACCCGTCTCTATAATGGGTAGATGCTTTATATCTTTTTTGACGAGTGATATGCGACAGTCGAAGGGATTGTATATGCGCTGAATATATCTGTTATAAAAACACCCATCATAAACCACACCCGAGGGCCTTGATAGGCTGATACTCGCAGGCTATAAATGTTGTAGTTTACCTTTAATCTTTATGATATATTTAAATTGGAACTTGTAGTTTTTTACCCCAGTAGGCTCTCTCTGGGTGTGTCAATGCTACAGGAAGAATGGAGCTTAAGATTAAATGAATAAAAAATTGGTCGAACAGTAGTAACTTTAAAATTTCAGCTATTATTGACACTCATCATACTCATCATAAGTTGATAACAAGCCATTGGTATTGATCTGTGATGCAGGATATCTCTCTGGACGGATTGCCCAATGTCAAGATGATCAAACAGAGTTATCTCCTCTTGGGTTGTCTGCTCTTGGTCTTGACTGAAGCGGTGAAAGAATGTAAGTATTGAGATGACACAGAGTGCAAATGAACATTCGGTGAAGATGCAGTCGGTATCCGGGAAGGGGGGGGGGTAATTTATGCCCAATTCGGTGCCCTTTGATGCATGTTCAAGTGGTTTTTTCATCAAGAGTGACCTATAACCTATCAACTGTTAAT
Organism: Epimenia babai; assembly: GCA_011762755.2. Taxonomy (NCBI): domain Eukaryota; kingdom Metazoa; phylum Mollusca; class Solenogastres; order Cavibelonia; family Epimeniidae; genus Epimenia; species Epimenia babai. The sequence goes on along the minus strand of WURV02188468.1, from coordinate 2,353 downwards.
CATCACGCTGTTGCATTGCTTGTGCGTGTGTGTGTGCATGTGTGTATGCATGTATGTCTGATTGTGGCCGTGTGCTATTGTTAAAATATTGTTATTTTTCCCACATTCGATTGCACCTTTATCCTTTCTTTATTCTCTATCTCCATATCCAGAACTGTTGTTTATAGTTAATACCTTCAATAAATTCTACTAACCCTTATCTTTAAGAAGTCTTTTTACATGTTATTATTTATTTTAAAGATAGTTTTTATACATTGTAAAGGCAGATGTCTTCCCACGTTTCTCCTGCAAATTCACTCAAGATATTATTGCAGGATTGTACTTTTGACTTAGATCTTTATATTTTTTATCATTTGATTTCATTGGATGTGTGTTTTTCACTTTTTTATTAGATTTTAATTTTGTATTTATTTATTTCTGCAAAGACTAATGTACAGCATTTGTGTTAACCCTTAGTACTCTGTTGTCATAGAATTATATTGCTATAGTAAAGCAATTTACAGATGTCAGTGTGGTAAGGGTTAATATAGTGGACAGTCCATTTGGTGCTATTCCACAGATGATATGTCTCGAGCCCAAGGCTGCGGACTGTCGGGGTACGTGGATGTACCCTCGGGTGATAGTGTGACATTGAAGGCCTTGCCTAATCGTAACGCGCCCTCAGTGTGCAGTATCACCCTCCGCGCGGAAGACGAGAATGACGCGCTGGAAATCAACTTTGTCAAACAGGACCTACTGAATTGCAACGCGCGGATCAAGATATCATCAAGCACAAAAAGCCTCTACGATGTTAGAACGAGTTGAAACATTACCTACTCTCTTTGAATCGAAAATTTTATGAAATATTAATATGAGAAGTAAAACAGGTAAAGGCGAGGTTTTGGTGCTACTTTATAATTAAATGTCAATGTATAACATTGCCCTGTTACATGCCTAAGATATTTTTATAATAAACCATTCCGCGACAAATCTTTCTCAATATTCAAGCATGAAAATCTGGCTCATTTTCGATTGTGGAAGGCGCGGGAAAGAATCCCTGGTTTATGCTGGTTCGAACTAGCAACCTCTCTCACATGAAAGGCAGCCTTTCAAACCACGAAACCACTGGCGCTCGAGTAAAGGTAACTTATTGATTCACTGAGGTTAGTGCTTAAGACAAGCTTTTGGATACAAGTATAGTTCTTTACGTGCTATGAGTAGGGGTTATGCCACACGCTGAATATTTACTGGAACACACCCAGCCAGAAAAATAGCCATGAAAAAATTAACGAGCTATGTAGGTACAAAGTAGGTTGTCTTAGTCATAACCTCAGTTAGTCAATAAGGTGTTATCTTTACTTTTCGTATTACACGATCTTGCTAACACGGCAACTCGCATCTCCTTATCAGAAATCTCCATGCTTCTTATAACATAATACCGCAGTCACTGTCTTAAGCAAGCATGGCTTATCTTAAAGGCAAGTATAATATGCATCCTCTCAAGCTTAGTGGCCCAAATTAGGGTTCCTTGCTAAAAGATATTTTGCATTACCGAATATGTTTTTTACTATGGTTGTGTTGAAATTTGCTCATTTAGTTTGCAAGAATAATAAAATGTTTGTTTTTCTGATTAATATTTTTTTTTGACAATGGAAAGATGGCCTATTCTGGTGTAATAAGGAATAAGCAAAGTATACTTTTAGATATGTAAATGTTTCTGAAATGTATCACTGGTAAAAAATATTCAAGATGGGTGCGGTCGAGTTACAGAACGGCTCCCTCTGAGTGGCCCACATTTCTTTAGCTGATGGGCCCCCCAAAAGTTCATAATCCATCCCCGACTGTGGGCTGTGTAGGTACTAAGTAGCTTGTGTTAGTTAGTTAACAACATCTTAAGCAGCTGCTCATTCCCAGAGAATATAAAGACAGCCATCACTACGACACTTCGTAAAAAGATGGTGTCCGAGGGAGAAGTTCTGGGACAACCGTCTTGCCAGGGCTACCCATTACCCCAAGGATAGAGCGTTTAAGGCTCGCTTTTCTCGAAAAACATCTTAGGCAGTGAACTGGCTAGAGACTGCGAATAGAATCGGCATCATATGGAATGCCAGTCCAACGATCTAATGAGTAGATAAAATGAAATTAAATTTATTTGTTTAAAGTGTACTTATTAGCAGAGCTGTGAAACACAGTTTACATCACCCGCTCAGTTAATTCAGCTCGTATGGTTGTTATCCAATCAGGAAATGGCAGTTTCCCAATATCGGACTCTTTCGTGTTATAAGTCTTTCCGACTGTCATATTAACAACAGCGTCTTATTCTTCTCACCAGCTCGGCTGTAAAAGCAAACGCCAGAAACCTAAGAAACTCGGC
>WURV02188457.1:0-12623 GCA_011762755.2 Epimenia babai | reverse complement strand
TATATCGATAGGCCTTATATTACTACAATAAAAATATAATCAACACATTTTGCGTTCGTCACGTTTATTAGAATACAACAAAGGGTAAGTTTCCCATCCAACAATGGCGGCCGTCCGCCGTGAATGACTGAAGAAGGGGTAGCTCCACCCTCGACTTATAGGAGCGCCAAGAGCAAAACCACGATTTAGTCGGCCAAAGTTGGGGGTTGACTTATAGGCGGATCGACTTACAGGCGAGTATATACGGTAGTGATAATTTAATGTACTGTATACTGCGCTGAGTGTTGAAAAATAAAGCGAAGTGATGTCTATAGACTAATTGTTATTCACACAAACATCGCTATTTCAAACGAATCATAGAAGAGGATTGGTGAGAAACACTATTAGATGAAGAATACAGAATAGTTGGAATGGTCATGTTTCGAGAATGAAGCGGCTATGCACCTAGCTATCAAAACGTGGCGAAAATGGTAAAAAAGAATGAATACGGTAAGTTTGGCATCCATAGGCAGAGGCTGCAGGAACCCGAACGGGATGGGGTACTCGGTACAGTTCAAGCCACATGCGACGCCTTTCTCCCAAAGATATCCGGACTTGGGAGATTCGATGCCGAGGTTCGTATTCTGTGAAAAATATTTTGTTATCGCCCTTTCTGACACTCCCTGCTAAAAGCCGCTGAAAACCCCTTCCGGAAAACAAAGTAAACCATTCAAGATGGCGGTATCATCGAGTGCGACCATTGATGTCGTTCTAATTATATTCGCCGTGTACTTTAATTAACTTAGTTTGTCCATATTTATGTGCCGTCGATTCAAATTTCCTTTAAATATGACAATGACGTTAATTTATCAATTTCACCGGTTGAAAATAACTACTGTCTATAATTTAGTCTGTGCCGGTCAACTCCAATCATCACCAGTGAATTAACTGGTCCGCTTCAAAAATTTCATCTCGTTGAACATTTCGTCGAGCCGCTATAGTTGAACTTTGGTTACCATTATAAAATTTAGCTACCATACCATTAAATGAATTTGTGTATATTACTCTCGCGCTTATACTCGTTATAAAACATATTTAGCGATAATGGCTGAAGACACGAGTACTCGCCGCCGTGTGAAACTATACATGCTAAACGAGGATAGACAATGGGATGACAGAGGGACAGGCCATGTGTCATCTGTGTATATAGAACGATTGAAAGGGATGTCTCTGTTAGTTCGATCAGAGACGGATGGTAAGCTTATAGTACTTATGATGAGATTTCATGACAGTGGTGGCAGAAAAGAATTATCATTTACAGTGTACGTGAAAAAAGATTACCTTATTAGACAAGAATTAGAAATAGCTACTATTCCGCCTAATTGCTCTAATGATAGCATTCAGTTCATACCATCATTCAAAATTTATTGGCACTGCCAACTAATAGCTTTTTCTATGGTACGAAACCAGTGGAAGTTGATTTATCTCCTCTGAACATTTGCATGCATGGATGTATTTATAGTCGGGAAACTTAGACTACTAGCTCTTATGGCAATTTAGACTATAATATAAATAAGTTCCATTTTTCAGCCACCTCAGTAAATTCCTTTGCTTACATTATTTCTAATTTAGTTTTTGAACTGACCTGCATTTTTCATAGCAATTAGTAATTATAAATCTATAACCTGCCATTGGCTAGTTGAAATTTAGTCAACTAGTACATAAATCGCGTATACGAGATTTTTCATGGTTAAGAACTTCTCCATCTAGCTTTTATCTAAATGAAATAAAATTTATTTGATTAAAGTGTACTTATTAGCTGTTTTGTCAAACACACTTTACATGAAAAAAGTAGCCGAAATGTCTAAGACTATAATGTACTTAATTAAATTATATAAAATTAACATCTAACAGTATACAGGTAGTACTGATCAATGTTAGATACAATTATGTACATTTACAGTGAGCATGGAATTGATAACAAATGTTAAATAATACAGTGGAAAGTAAGACAAATATCGAAAAAAGGCAAACATGTAGCTCGACACGATGTATTAGGCATTTTTAGCTCTAGAAATTGGAAGTTTTAGTCATTACGTGAAGTGATTGGTGGTATCGGTTATCTCATGTAAAAACTGAAAATTTTAGGCAATTTATGTAATGACTGCTTTCGCGTATGACCTAACTTTTTTATTCCTGTATAAAACTTTGCACTTGGGCACGTTACATAACATTGCGAAATCACACATTAAATTCAGGCCAACATACTGCACGTATGCCTCCATTTTAGAAAACAGGGATGTGTCGTATAGGTGGATTATCTGGTATTTATACCGTGGACTGTTTCAAATATCACATTTCTTGTGTATATGTAATACATTATATATTTTATTGGTTAACAGTAAAAGGCCACTATTCCTTCCTGATTTTAGGTTCAATTCTACTGGAATCAAAGATCCAAACCGATACTGCATATCAGAAACAACAGGTAGGATTATCTTATAGTATTGCAAGTTTATACTGTAGGCACTGGGCAAGATGCGATGTCTGTGCCTCACTGACCTCGCTGAGCCGCGTGACCTCATTACTATCCTACATAGTCGTGAAAGATACCTTTTGTCGTAATGTAGTGGATATGTCACCCCCATCACTAACACGTAATGTCACATCATCACTAATACGTAATGTCAGCTCACCACTAATACGTATTGTCACCTCAGACCTCACAATAACACCACACAATAAAATTAATTATAGTTATTATGATGGGTCGAACAAGCTAAGAAATGTGTGCGTTATGGGGGGGGTCAGTTATATCAATGTGGCATCAGTGACTGAAATTACCAAACGTTACTGATAGCCAGTCATCTTGCCGTACCCTTATCATCCACAGTATAGTAACATCTTGTTATCTTCTGGTAATTGTTCGACCAGATAAACTGTATTGTGAAGGATGATGGTATTATACAATATTGCATTATTAGAATAATAAAAACGAGAATTTTTCACTGGTCTTATCAAGATTTGGCTCAGTGCTGTGAGATGCCAGGCGATTAGAGAGCTATTCATACACTTAAAGTGCAGCATTTATATATCGCACTCTTAAGCCGCTTGCCAAATGACAGTTTACAACATGTCATTGTTATAGTATTGATAAGCTGGGATTAGCTATGTGTATTAGTGACTCTTGTATTCCACAGTTATTGTTTACAGTTGAGAAAAATGCAGACTAATTATAATATAGTATCAAAACCCCACCTTTTTATTTGTAGTTTTTTGATTTAAAAGTGTGTACTTAGTGACCCCGGTGAATGCACTCAATGACCTAGTGGATGTACCAAGTGACCCAGTTGATGTACTCGGTAACCTGGTGGAACTAGAGTGGGATTTCTCATATTTGGAAAGCTCTTAGGCCAACACTCAGCAAATTAAAACAGTGGCCGACTGGTCGCGTTAAGTTGAATCTAATAAGACTCCCATGAACCGTGGAGGCATTTTCTTGTTAGTTAAAATCATAATTAAGCAGTTGTTACGTAGTTTTATCAGGTGTTAAAATCGAAAGATTTTTTTGGGGGGTTGGTTTGGTAATCACCAAAAAACACCTAAATGTGCCCCAACTGTAGTTAATTACATGAAAGTACGAAAGTACATGAATTTAATTCAATTACGGTTTATTTTCTCGATCTGATTGATATTATTTCTATTGAATATTGCTAATGTTATATAATGTTATGGTATTTTATAATCTTCAAATTGCATACATCAGGCATCGAATGCTTTTCAAGTCAATCCTGTGTCTTCAAGCATTACATTAAGATAATGTGCTGTTATGCGACTGCCAGTTAACAAAGGCTTTCTGATGACCATTTTCGACTTTTTTATTGACTTTGTTCTGCACTACCCCATGAATATTCTATTGTTACATGTGCATTATTTCCGTGTGCTACAATTTCAGGAAACTTTGATAGTTTGGTCAGAAGCAGACAACAACTATGATTTGGCTCTCAGCTTCCAAGACAAGTCGGGTTGTGACGAAATCTGGGAAAAAATATGCGCAGTACGTTCCTTGATTCCAGTCGATTTTTTTTCTTTATGTTTACTTGTAAAAGTAAGGGGCTGTAGTGATCGGAGCATTTGATTTTGAATCCAGAGAGCCCGGGTTCGATTCCCGCTCTTGCCAATACACTACCTGTGGCATTATTTGGGAGAAAAAATGCCTTAAACTCGTCTGCCCACGATTTTACGGCCTTTTCCCTCTGATGTGACTGTGCTTCAGATTCTCTGTGGGTGGTCTATGTCGATTACCTCCCCGCTATGTGTGCAAATAACCATCAACTATCAGAGACTTGCAGAGGGTGTGGCATATAATGCTGTCTTGGAGGCGTTTGGAACCAGTGCCGTGAATGGATAAAAGGTCACTTGTCTGCCTAGATTTATCGGGTGTGTCACAGTAGGCATTTGTCCCCAACCACTCATAAATGAGGCTAATCAATTTGTCCTTTTTACCACGTTTATGTAGACGAACTTCGTAAAGGGCTAAGAAAGGCCAAGACAGTGATTACCTTTGTAATTAACCTGTAGCTACAGGTACACACATATAATAATAACTTACACCGCCACTGAGCACTACCTCCATAGTGGATTATGGCGGTATACAGATGACAATGTATACCATTTAAATTTATGATTTATCGCTCAAATTGTCTCATTACTATTGTATTACCATATTTGTTCATTAATTGTTATAAATAGAACCAAATAATTCATTAATTATGCATGTCGTTACTCGAGTAATTTTTTGGCACTGCGTGCTCAACCGACGGCAGTGAGTCATGTTGATATTCTTGGTGATTAACTAATTAGTGTTTGGAATATCTGATAGCCGAGATGTTTGATAACTGCGTGAATAAAATTTTTTTCATAGGTACAAGGCAAAGACCCGTCAGTCGATATCACGCAAGATATCATCGAGGAATCGGAGGACGAACGATTCGACGATATCGCCGCCAGAATGTCGGACGTGACCGACCCGATCGAGTTGCCCCCGTGCGAACTGAGCAAACTCGCGGAGATATCCGAACTGTTCAGCAGCGTTCTGTCGTCGCCGATTCGGCGCGAGAGGCTGGCGGTCGCCATCGAGAACGAGTCGTACATCAAGAAGCTGCTGGATCTGTTCCACATCTGCGAGGATCTCGAGAGCCTCGACGACCTGCACCGGTTGTTCGACATCTTCAAGAACATCTTCTTGCTGAACAAGAACGCGCTGTTCGAGCGCATGTTCATGGATGACTGCATACTGGATATAATCGGCGTGTTGGAGTACGACCCGGCCACGGAACATCCCGTGAAACACCGCGACTATCTGCTGCACGGGACGCACTATAAGGACGTCATACCGATGACGAAGTGCGAGATCGAGGGAAAGATACACCAGACTTATCGCGTGCAGTACATCCACGACGTCATCCTCCCGATGCCGTCGGTGTTTGAGGAGAACATGCTCTCGGCCCTTAGTTCGTTCATTTTCTTTAACAAAGTCGAAATCGTATCAGTGCTTCAGGTGCGTCCCTTATTTCTTTACCTATTCATGACTGTCTTGTGTAGACCGACCTCATGCAAGTGTGCCGCTTTGGTTTTATGGCAAGTGCTCCCATAGTTTTATGGAAAGTGATCCCACGGTTTTGTGGCAAGTGTGCCCACAGTTTTGTGCCAAGTGTGCCCATGGTTTAATGGCAAGTGTGCCCACTGTGGTTTTATAGCAAGTGTGCCCACGGTTTAATGGCAAGTGTGCCCACTGTGGTTTTATTGCAAGGGTGCCCACTACCCACGGTTTTATGGCAAAATGGTCATGATTACTAATTATAGTATGTGGGCACATGGCACGCGTGATTTGCACTTATTACTAAAAATTTTTGACCTTTCTTGGTTTATTATAAAAATATATTAGGCATGTAACAGGGCTATGTTGTATGTGCGACTGACATTTAATTATAAAGTAGCACCAAAACCTCGCCTTTACCCATTACCCGCGTATTCCTATTCCTGGCCTGTTCTGCTGGGGCTAATCTAAAGTGTCGGTACTTGGAATACAGGATTTATCTTGCTTCATAGCTGGGTTAAACTATTGTGGTGACCATCTTAGCAGTGTGCACTTTATAGCAATCTAGGGAAAGAACAACTGTCAACTGTTAGAATTTTCCCCTTCCACCTGTTGATTGAGAATTTTCATGTGATCGCAATACTCAGTAGTCAATACGCTAAATATGATGAATTACAATAAGGATCCAAAGGTGTAACGATGAATTAAACAGTCACATCAGTCACACAGTCAACTCGCCTCAGCGATTTTAGGCGACTGAAAAACTCACCGTTGATCACTTTTTTAACGAGCAATGGTTCACTCACCTGGTTTTTCTAAACACACGCCTTGTATTTGCTATTTGTTCATTAGGGTATCTCACGAGATGTCGCGATGCACATTAATTGCGACCGTATCACTTTTGTTTTTGGACTTTAGTCATAATTGGGGTTTTCCTTGGCACAAATCACAGTCTCACTTTAATTTGACAGCATTAATTGTCTAACTAGGCAGTTTGACAAATATGTATATATATATATATGTGTGTGAATGTATAATGTATTATGTATATTACCGGGTACCCCCTGAAGACGCCACAGTTAGTTACTGAGCAGAGATTGAGATACGATTAACTTCCTTATCGCTAGGCTGGCTCATCATATGTTCCTGGTCTATTCACCGTGTTTGCTCCATACTTAGCAATCTTATTGGGTCGTTGACTCGGTATATATCCTATTGATGCCACGCGGCATTTTATGCAACATGATGCGTGATATGGTTGTAAATACGGCTTTAATACGCAGGTCGATGATTCTATCGTAAATGCACCGATGTCAGCTTTAACATATCTAAATTTTTTAATAGCAAACGTTACAGGACAAGGGTTGAGGAGGCCAGCTTTTTTATTTTCATTTATCCCTTGAATACATAACCAGTTATCAGCCATAGACCACAGCTGACTCACTGGTGTATATTGCATAGTATTCTTTAACAGTGGAACTGGGCCTTCTGGTAACCCAGGTTTCCTCATCAGTTAACAGACACGGGTTGGATATCATCAATTATATAAATCACTGGTTGTGTAATCGTGTCTGAAGTAATCTCGCAGCTGTCTACTGGTGATCATTTGATCATTTGATCATTCGTTACAAAAGCTCATGGCTGAATGCGGACTATCAGATTTACTTAACTTATCAGCTGTCCAACTAACCTCCATTTTGTCATTTCGTACATAATCATTATCTCGAGTTGACAGGTCATCTCCGTTAAATCTCGGTCACACAATCAGAATTCTAGCTACAAACTTGACTGAAACTTTCTTGTTTAGTGTTTATAATAATCACTACAGCCTTACCAATATAGCTCGATTCCCTGCTCAGCAATTTATGTTGCTACTAAGAATACTGTCTTAAAATGTTGTTAACCCGTAGCACTCTGGTGTCAAAGAATTGTATTACTATGGTAATGTGATCAACAGATGTCAGTGTGGTAAGGGTTAATCGATATAGCCATACGACTTCACAAATTATATGAGCAAAATCAACGAACATTCGGAGTGTTATTGTATTCGTGCAGAATACGACGAGGAGTATATTTTAACAGGCCGCTCGTGTCAGCAGTATATTCTGATATATATTCATACCCGTATATATTGTCTATACGTTCACAATATGATGATTATAATACATGATCTCTATACATTGTTGTTAAGATACTAGCTCACATACTCAGCATGTACGTCTTTTTTATCTTCGAGATAGTATCAAAAGAATATTGAGAATGCCGTCGGCGAGAGATTTGATTTTTATGCTATTATTTGTTGTTAGTGTTTGTGTAATGTGTTGGTGGTATGCATACCAGGTTTTTAGCTCCCATGAGCTTATGCTCCCTGAGCTTTTCTGATATGACTTCGTTTGTCTGTCTATCCGATGTTAATATTTTCCTGAGAAAATCTTCCTTTCAAAAACCATATACCGTAGAGCTTTGCCATTTGGCAGATATTTTCCTCGGGTTGGTCTCTGGTAGATTTGTTAATTTTATCATCTGACGAAGGAAAAGTAATTTATGGCGCAGTTTTGTTTTCTTTACTTAAAAAGATCTTCAGAAACAATTGCTTGTCGCAGAGTTCGCAAGTTTGCGGATATTATCTGGTTGGGATCTCTTGGATTTGTTGAGCATGTAATCATCATGCAAGGGGGCCGTAATTCTCTGCGGATGTTTGTATTTTTACCTGAAAAATTTCCTCTAACAACTGCTTGGCCTAAAGCTTTGTATTGGGCAGATATTGTCCTTGCATTGGTCTTTATCAGATTTGTTCAGGGTATCGTCATGTGAGCAATGGGAGGTAATGTCTGGCAATCTTCTTGTCAACCGCTTCGCACACCCAGCTATGCCATTTGGCAGCTATTGTCTCTGGGCTGGTCTTTAGAGTTGTGGGGGTATCATCTGAGCAATGGGTGGTAATTTCTGCCAATGTTTTTAATTTTACTTAAAAAATTTTTATTAACGAGCTCAAATTTTTTCAGATCCTCAATCACTCGGTCCTATTTCTACATCATTTTAATGTTCCAGAAGACTGTTTTTCAACCTCTTTGGCCTCTTGTTTTAATATCTGGAAATCCTGTTAGCCCTCTCATTTTAATAAGTGTAAGCCTCTTTGGCTTTTTGTTTTTTCCTTTTTAGTTTTTGCTTGTTTTTTGCTTTTTATTTATTTTGTGACAGTGTTTTTTAAGTTTTTACTTATATTCAAGCATCTCGAGTGCTTTACCCCGCGTCTTCCATCTACAGTAGATAGGTTCTATATTCTCTATCATTATTCTGAATGTATCTTTCGATCCGGTATATACAGGAAGACGAGAAGTTCCTTTCGACGTTATTCGCCCAGTTAATGGATGATGAAACTACAGATGCCAAACGCCTCGATCTCATTTTGTTTCTCAAAGAATTTTGTTCATTTTCTCAGACGTTGCAACCTCACAATCGCGATGCCTTCTTTAAGGTTTGGCCAGTACCAAAAAAACCTAGGTCATATCGTTCAAGACTAACTTAAGTTATGTCGTTCAGAAGCTTCTTTGTGGGTTAATTCAGTTACACTCACGGAGCCATTGCTTGGCCTGTGATTGTCCCTTTAAGTTGTGTGCTATTCAGCTGTATCCGGTGTGGGTGAATATGCTGAGGTCAAGTCCATGTGTAGGTTGTTATCGGGTTTTTTACATAACTAGTCTGGACTGTTGTTAATGGTATATGAGTATGGTTAGTTTCATTAAGATGGATGGGAAATAACTTTAGAGCAAACCACCATGTCTTGTAAAATCATTACGTATTATCTGTTTGCGGTCACACCACTGGCTCAAGTCAAGTACATTAGCCTGTGATGTCAAAAAGTTTTTTGCTTGTATCCTTTAGCAGATTACTTTAGCTCGAAGTTCAATTGGGTTTTTCCATTGTATACATTAGTATGATATTTTAGCCTAATGGCTGAAATATTGTTATTCAGTAAGCTATGCAAAGGCGTATATAATGGTTCACGCTTTATTCATTACGAAAAAATAAGGGTAACACCTTTTGAGACTAATGAATTTCATTCATAAACGAGCTTTCGCGTATATGTAATATGCTTCGTTAGGCTTATGGAATGAAACTTCAAGGTGTTACCCATATTTTTTCGTACTAAAATTAAGACTTATACGGCTTCCCATACTATACGCTTTATTCATTCACTCCATACCGATGTTTTTATGTCCATGTTAACTTGGGTCCATATATGAACTGTGTTGGGTATGGTACAAATGACGTATTTTTTATTGCAGACATTGTCAAATCTAGGGATCTTATCCGTTATAGAAATTATATTGGTGAGTATACACTTGTATTGATGCCGATATGACCACATGGCAAATTCTCACAGTACTTCGGGGTCTCAGTAAATTATAGTGTACTAGGTGTGATGAAATCGCAGACTGTCAGCTTAAATATGGCCCATTTCTCTAAAATTACATATGAAATATTTCACTCTATGATAATTACTAATTATTCAAATATATCTATCTGAAATATCTCACTCTATGACAATTACTAACTATTCAAATATATCTATCTGAAATATTTCCGTCTATGATAATTACTAACTATTCAAATATATCTATCTGATATCATTCACTCTTTCATATTTACTAACTATCACAGTATCTTACAATCACTGGATGTTTTCATACATATGTTGTATTTAGATGATGCTCGTTGTTGCATTGCTGTTGTTTTTGTTGCCAGGGTCTCGATGATGAAAATGTCAAAGGAGCCGCTGTTGACATATTCTCATACATTGTTGAATATAGTCCGTCCATGGTGCGTGAGTTCATCCTTCGCCAGAGCCAGTCGACCACTGACGATGTTAGTCACGTTAAATATATAACAATATATATATATTGTTGCTCGTGATGTTAGTCACATAATATATATTAGTGATATCACGCGTAATCTGTAAATCTCGGTTTACCGCCAGGACCTCTATAAACCAGTCAGGAAATCACGCAACGGTTAATTGCTAACAAATTTTTGAAGTTACGCATTTTTTTGACACAAAACTTTGTATCACATGTCATTGTAAAGTCTGTGAACTCATTATTTAACTGTTACATAAATTTATTTGATAAATTTAACCGTTAAATTAACTATAAATATTGCGTTGGCCATTTTAACGTCATGTGACTCATTATTGCTCATTCCAGAAAGTTGATCAAATCTTCTATTTAGCAACATTGTGGTTTAAATCTTCCATTGAGCAACATTGTTGTTTAAATCTTTCATTCAGCAACATTATTGTTATTACCTCATGTGTCATTGCAGGATGACATACTAATAAACCTCGTTATCGAGCAGATGATCAACGACTCTGATCCAGGTAATCTGGGCGGACTACTCACCGCTAGCCAGTTTTACATGGATTACAAAAGATCGTGTCATTCATCTATATTCATCCATCTGTAGTCATACATCTATATTCATCCATCTATTTTCATCCATCTGTAGTCATCCATCTGTAGTCATCCTTCTATATTCATCCATCTATTTTCATCCATCTGTAGTCATCCATTTGTAGTCATCCATCTATAGTCATGCATCTATTTTCATCCATTTGTAGTCATCCATCTATTTTCATCCATCTGTAGTCATCCATCTATAGTTATCTTCCCGTAGTCATCCATTTGTAGTCATCCATCTGTAGTCATCCATCTATAGCTATCTTCCCGTAGTCATCCATTTGTAGTCATCCATCTATAGCTATCTTCCCGTAGTCATCCATTTGAAATACGTTATGCTCTCTGTCTGCCCAGAGTTGGGGGGTGCCATGCAGTTGATGGGCATCCTACGCTTACTCATCGATCCAGAGAACATGCTGGCTACGGCAAACGTAAGTAGTTACCGATCTTTCACTAACCAGTCTTGTTTGGCTTCAACTTGAAAAAAAAAAAGAATAGAACAAACCGAGAGACAAACCAAACATGAGAAATGGTAACACAATGAAGTGTGCGTTGTTGTGAGGTGACGGTGGTGAACCTGTCTGTTCAGGCGAGAACGGGAGGTCTGAGATACTCCGATGGTCACTCTAAGTTATTAAATCAAGTTGAGATTTTATTGAAATCCATGCTAGCTTTCTATTAGGAGCGGCGCGATGTGCCGTGCTAGGATTTGGAAAAAGGCAGTTGTTATCAATGTCTAACTCACGATGTGCAGAAGGTGTTTTTCGTTTTCCTCGAGAAGTTGGATTTGTACTTAAATAGGGAACTGTATATAACTTGGGTAATTGAAAATGTGTCTTAATAAATGAGGCGCACTTAAAACTAAGGCATTCTCTTTCCAACGGAGAGAAGTGGGGGTGTTTTAGCAATGAAATGAAATGTATATGATAATAGTGTACTCATTAGCTTGGCTGACAAACACACTTTTCATGAGTCAACACTGAGAACAACCAACCAATACCTGTAATCTTATAGTTTGTTATCTGCCTAAATTATCTATGATCATATAGAGTACAATGCAAATACATTTTAGTACAATGCATACGGTAAAAATATCCAAAGCTATTTTGTGTGATAACAGTAAAAACGATTGCTTACAGAAATAATAAAAGAAATATAGAGTCGGCGACTGGAAATAGGAAAATTAATACAATATAAATCTCCCAGAAGTGTGCGGGATGTATAGAGTATACAGAAGTGGAGATATATGTTGATAATGTAGATAATGTTGAGAGTTTCTGTTTCTGAGAGATATTGATACGATGCGTTCGTCAGCATTCCTTCACGGTGTGTCTCATTACAGAAAACGGAAAAGACAGAGTTTCTCAGTTTCTTCTACAAACACAGTCTGCATGTGCTGACAGCGCCCTTGTTCGCCGTGACGTCCGAGGAAAAGCCAAGCAACGGTACATCGAAATATATACTGCGAACTGTGATCTACATCTTTCGACAGTACTGACATTATGACATTACTGACATTATGACATTACTGACATTATGACATTACTGACATTATGACATTACTGACATTATGACATTACTGACAT
>WURV02188446.1:0-12623 GCA_011762755.2 Epimenia babai | reverse complement strand
TTTTCTCTCTTTTTTCCCCTCTTTTTTCTTTCTTTTTTTTCAGGTGAGCGTCTTGAGGCCTCTTGGGCCTCTTGTTTATTTATTACTGTCCCTACTATTTAAACCCAAGAATTTTTGGTCATACCCATGAAAATGTAGCATCTACAATGCCATGAATGTTTCCATTTCAAACCATAGAAAGTAATTTCATCCTAATGTCATATTTTATAGATTACTATCACTTATCAATGCATTACAACGCATTATATATTGATGTACAGCGATGAGTAACATTATTTCATCAAAAACTAATATTAATAACTAACTAAAAATTAATAATTCACAAAGAAACTACGTTGTCTATTTAAGCCATTATGTGCCGTATTATCATTGGGATAAAGCTATTTCCACATTTCATTTTTTAAGTAGTGCATTGTTGATTTTCAAGTACTTTTAAGAAAGAATTATTCCCACATTCAGTGCACTATGCAGTCAATAAAGAGCAAAAACCTCTCTGATACTTTGATAAGTTTTTTTTCGAGACCCTGTTACCCGCGTTGTCATTCGTGCGCACAGTTAACGCACGACCATCTCATTGTTGTTTATTGTTGCCCATAGCAGCAGAATATTGTGGAGCTGCCCAAATTACCGTGTCAATGTGAAAAAAATACAAAGACCTTCAGTCCATACTCATTCTGCCAAATCCTATAAAATTATATCTGCTCGATCTAGAGTAATGTATGGAAAACAATTTTCTATTCTTATGACTCTCTATGTCTACACAGTTTCCAGTCCCTTGTATACCCATTTTCTAATCATACACTTATCAAATTTGAGATTTCAACTAAACAAAACCCGATAAATAACGGATCTACCTACCAAAACATCGGAAAAATTGATCAACAGTTTTTAATGTATGTTAGAGGAAAGGTTAATTCTAAATGATAATGTCCAATCTCCCGACTCTATCCTCATTTACAATAAATTCACCCGCCACATTTACCCTATACTCACACACCCTTGTTAAATCAAAGTAAAATCATCTGGGTACCATCAGCCATGGTTCACAAAATCAGTTAAATAATATTTACGTACTGCTCGCCGTAAAGCAGAGAGTATCTGGTGTACAACTCGCCTGCCATAGGATAAAAAAACCTTTATAATTTCCATCAAAGAATCAACTAAAGTTATTTAGCAAGCTAAAAATGATTAATATTCCAATTTAATTGAAAATTCGACATCATCGCAGCGTAAGTTATATGAAATTCTCGGCAAAATTACTAGCAAGGATGATCCCACCCAGACACTGCCTACTAACACCCCACCTGAGAATTTTCCGTTAGCATTTTTTTAGTGACAAAATTGAAAGAATCAGAACTGACCTAGACATTATTAATTCACCTAACGCGGTGTTCGATAGCTGTTCAGCTCATGTCGAGATGTCCGTTTTTACGGAAACAGATCCTGAACACCTTATAAATCTAATCAATGAAACTACTATAAAAACTTCACCTCTTGATTCCCTGCCTAAAGCACTACTTCAGCCTTGCCCTCTCAATTCTTCTATCCTATCTCGGGTCAATTTCAATTTGTCCCTTGCTACATATACTGTTCCTTGTAGTTTGAAATCAGCTCTAGTGACACCTCTCATCAAGAAGCCTGGACTCGAGTGCAATACTTTGAATAACTACCACCTTATATCTAATCTACCAGTCATCTCCAAAACAAATTTTCTTTCAGCAGCTATCACAATATTTCACTGCACATAATTTTCTGCCACCAATTCAGTCAGTATATAGGTTCTACCATAGCGTTGAAACAACTATATTATATATTTCTAACAACTTTCTGACATATCTTGACAAGAGAAAATCAGTGATGATGCTTTTTCTTGACCTATCTGCTGCCTTTGATACACTCGATCATGAAATTCTGATGTCAAGACTTGAGTTCTCCTTTGGTATTAAAGGCAGTGTGCTTAATTTGATTAAGTCATATATCACTGGTCGTTTCTTTACAGCCTCAGTAGGTGGCCACTCCTCTGATGCACGATCCCTCTCTTTTGCGGTGCCCCAGGGGAGTGTACTAGGCCCTCTTCTATTCATGTGTTACACTTCTCCACTATATAGTATTATCACTCACCATGGATTTGAGTGCCACCTTTATGCAGATGACATTCAGCTCTGACTCCCAGTTGACACTAATAGTCCAGCCACACTCTTTGAGACAGTTTCCAAAATCCAATCTTGTCTTAATGATATTCTAGAGTGGATGACGGCAAACAAACAGAAATTGAATACCAAAAAAACTGAAACGATTTGTATCAGTTCACCTTATGCATCAACAGTGCTAGTCAGACATATTTGTTATTGGAGGCGCTGTCCACAGTTTGTAGCCAATTATTAATGTGTTACCATAGAAGTCATCGTTACATATGCTGAAGCCCATTGTGAGTGCCCACGGACGACACTTAGATACGCTAAAGGGTATTGTTACATGACCGGGATGGGTGACAACAGAAGACTGAAGGCCCTTGTTGCATGACTGGGATTTATTAGCATAGCAGTTATTCTTACATAGTCTAGAAGCCATCAACACATGATTGGATGTGTTCCCATACAGGTCAGTGCAACTTACTTCGACGGTTATAGAATTACTGCTGTGTGTGTCGTTGGTGGACCCAGGGCAATTGAAAGGTCTCGCAAAACTGCCGATGCCATTCTCAAACGGTATTCATATTAGTCTTTGTTATTGTTATTTTCAGAATACATGATTTGTGAAATCACCCATTGTGTGTAGCTTCACTTTGAGCACCAGCTTGACTTAGTCAGTAACATTTTATTCAAGATAACGTGTTACTAATTGTATTTAACTAAATAACAGAGACATAATGAGTTTAATATAGGACATTGTAAGTGAATAAGAAGTTCGAGTTTGGACAATAGGACGGCTATACTGGCCAGCAGGGCAAGTTGAACAATTATCAAGTAGTATTCACCTGAAAACTAGCTATTACCTATAGGACCATTACATCTTCCCTTAGACAAGGATACTTTCCCATTGTTCCGCATGTCATGAAAAACTTGATCCCATTCATAATGTGCGCAATAACTATCCAGTATTTCATTACAATCTTAGGAAACTGAACTGCGATCATGACTAATATGACGTAATTGGGGGTGTGGTAATTATAGTGGTTCACGAATATTAGAAAAGAAATGCGCAAAAACCTTGCTTTTGGTGGAGGCTTAGCCGTCGATCTCCGGGAAACTGTTGAGGTGCTCTACAAACTGAGAAAGATTTTTTCTGTGCATTTTCTCATGATTTACAAAATAATATATTGTAATTTGTGCACTGCAACAGTCCACTATTAATGTGCTCAGTGGTGATGTTAATGTACAATAAATTGGTTAATCTCTTTTCTTGAGGAAAACATTGTAGTGAAAAACCAACTCAACCTGAGAGTTGTCCTTTGTCCATTCACGCCATGGGTTTAAAATACCACACACAGCCTACATACATAGCACTCTGTCCTTAATCTGTGATAGATTATGATTATTTACAATAAGACGAGTTAGTGGAGGGGTAAGCACTTAAACACTATCCAGAGAGCATCGGAAACACAGCAGCGTCACAGGGGAGAAGTTCCCACATAACTACACTGCAAGGGCTAATCAGACCCCCGTCACCACATAAGCTTAATTGTCCTTTTTGCTTTAAAATTTCCACAGATTGTCTACTGGTTAGAGAGGGATTGATCAAAGAAGGGCCTTTTGGATTTCAACTTCCGATTTGCTACCCTATACGAACACCGATACACTCTTGATCTTGGCTAAGCATGCACATATTAGTTTTGCTTGTCCTTTTTGCAATATTTTTCTTGAGATATTGCTACACATTCAGAAGTATTTTACTACGTCTTTGCATCAGTTCTATATTTAACCCACCTGAACTCATGCTCGGCGAGCTATTCTGATCGGATTTTGCCGATCCTCCGTTCATCCGATATTAACATTTGAATCTTAAAAAATATTCGCAAACAGCAGAGCTTTGCCATTTGGCAGATATTGTCCTTGGGTTGGTCTTATCCGTAATGGTTTGGAATATCATGATATGAGCAGTTATAGGTAATATCTTAATATTTACAATACAATCTTTGTATTCTTAGCTCACCGGAGCTTGTATGCTCAGTGAGCACTTCGGATCGGGCTTCATCCGTAAATTTGTAAAGTGTCAGATAGCCATGTGTTGAAAGAGCACTATAAATCAATAAAATTTCATTTTATTTCTCACACGCTGTTTGCGTGAAGAGAGATAACTACAGAAGAGACCGATGACAGAGGAGTGGAAGTTGACTATTTGCCAGTCTACAAAGATCGCGGTCAAGAGAGTCAAAAGCTTTTTTAATATCAACAGCGCTAGTCAGACATATTTGTTATTGGAGGCACTGTCCACAGTTTGTAGCCAATTATTAGTTAGTTGAAGAAGGGACTGGGTGGAATGTTTTTGTTGGAAGCCATAACATGTGTATTTTGTTTTAGTCTTAATTCCTCATTAATAGATAATCCAATATTGCTAAAGGTATTATGTGAATTAGCCATTTCTGTTGGTTCTGTTGTTAGCCAAGGTTTCCGGTCAGAGCGGGTTAGTTTGCATGGTGCATGTTTATCGACTATGTGATTTATCTCGCTCTTAAATTACAATTTAAATACAATCATATTGTAACAGTGAGAATAGCGAACTTAGTTGAATTTTTGTCCAGAGAGCTAAACTGACTGGGGAGAATACAAAATGACATTTTACAACATTTATGTCCAATCCTGGTACTGTTGTGAGCTTACATGTTACATAGGCTTCACAATTTGTGGCCTAAAAGTGTGCCTAATAATGAGCCATGCCTCTCGACATCAATAAATGTCGTACATTGTAAATTTATATGCCCTGTGAAAAAAATAGGTGTGGGGGCTTAAGTTTTTTTTCTGTGTAGATTAACAGCCCAATAAACATCTGATAATTTAACCAGATGTCGGAGAATTTTTAAACAACTTGGTATGGATGACTTTCGTCAAGTCCATGTGGAATTTCTTGGAGCTGAAGAGCGCTATGGCTCGCGCGCATCCGTGGCAAATGTATGTCAATTATTTTATCCTTTATAGTGTACATTTACTATAACTTTTAGATTTAATGTAGGTTTTATTTTTGTTCTGTCTCAGCTCATTCATTTTGACATATTTGCGTTATGTTGCGTCACAGTTACTCTAACCTCACATGTTTTGTGTTGTGTCACAATTACTCTAATGTAACAGGCATTGTGTCACGGCCTAGTTACTCTAACCTACATGTGTTGTGTCATGGCACAGTTACTCTAATCTACACGTGTTGTGTCATGGCACAGTTACTCTAACCTACATGTGTTTTGTCCTATCACGGTTACTCTAACTTAAATGTATTGTGTCCTGTCACAGTTACTATCACTTACCTGATTTACTTTATATATCAGGTAGCACGTGAATGCGTTGTATGGATAGGAGCATACCACAACAACAAAAAAGCTTTGGAAATCTTGGCGCGAGAAGTTGCTCCGGCTGGCACTGGCATGGGTAATATCTACTCCCTGTTGCTCTATAGTCTAATACAAACCTATTATCATTCATGTAAAAATTACTCAATTTAGGAACAAGAAAATATAAGGTACGAAGAATTGTGTTTTTTTTTCAGCACCTGGCCTGACTGGAATTGTTGGTGGGAGACCTAGAGTGTAAGTTTCAAGTTATTATACATAATTATAATAGGTGAGCCCCATTAATCTTATGTCCGAAATGTCCCGATAAATGACTTATTGCCGTATTTCACTAATGCAAAAGGGATTGTTATTTGTTCATAGTCTTCATTGCAGTTTTCATGGAGCAGAATTTTTTCCCATGTTTGATCTCATTTTTCATCAGAGAAGAGAAAAACGTAATTTACTCATGTTTCATTTTTGTCAGAAGACATGATGCATAGAGAAAGTCCTATTATCTAGCGTGGTCCTTTTATTAGAGAATGGAGCTCACTAGCGTTGATTATCACCATTTTGCTACAGGCATCGGTAACTCTAATTTAGTTCACAATAACTATAAGTACTGTTGTTTGTATCCCAGCTGTAATTTGAATAAAGTAACCCCTGGGTGAAATGTCATATTATGTATGTGTAATGCGGTTGGACAATCAGAGTTGGGTGATCAGAGTTACCCATCAGAGTCCCATATTTGTGTGTGAAATGGCATGTAGTTCCCGATGGTGCAAATGGGACAAATATCACCGGCTTAGTCCCAGCAAACTATAACATTATGAGCTCTCGGCATCAGTCAGACAGACTTAGTGGTGGCTCGGCCTTGATTCATCACAAATCCCTGACTGCCTCCGAGCCTCAACCCACTCATGAAATCATCCAGATCACCTCGTTTGAATAAACAGAAGTTTCTTTTGTAGTGGACTCTCTATATGTAATAACTGTCTATTGACCACTGACTCTATCAAAGACTGATTTTATTTACGACCTTAAGACTCTGCTTTCTATTGGATCTTTACAGTTTAAAAACATCTTGCTTCTTGGTGATGTTAACTTTCATCTGGAAAATAGTAATGATGCTCTTGGTATTCGTTTCCATAGTGTCCTAGACCAATTTTCACTCCTCAATTCTACATCTGTGCCTATACATAAAATTGGCCACACCCTAGAGTTTGCTGTGGTTCCCACTGATAGCGTAATCAACCATATGACTATTTGTTTTTAATACTTTGACCACTTTTTTATTTAATTCCAATTGAATACTAGCGCTACTCAAATAAATTATCAATGTAATAAAAAGCTAATCAGGAAAAGCTCTAGGATCAACACTGACAACTTCACATCCGACCTCTCAAAACTCTCACCTCTCAGCAGCCGTATTACAATGCTGAGGGATTACTAACCGACATCAAGTGTGCCCTCTCCGACACTCTCAACAAACATGCTCCGGAAGTGACAATCAAGCCGCGACTGCGTGAACCTGAACCTCGGTCGTAAGGAGAAATTGTGACTGCACGTCGTCCATGTTATTAAGCAGAAAGAAAGTGGCAGAGAAACCCGAATGATGTCGCCAAAAGAGCTTGCCAATCCGCAATCGACTATTCTAATTATTTCGTAAAAGACAGCAAATCAATATCCGAATCTCAATCATCTCAAAAACTACTCTTAGACTTTCAATAAACTAACAAATAACCAGACTCGCAACATTCTACCTCCAGGCATTTCTGGAACTGACCAACCTGAAAAATTCGCATATGTTTTTCATAAGAAAGTTGAAAATCTCACGCAGGAAGTCGACACTATAGACTGACCCACATGTTGACTCACCTGCCTGTACTTTTCTGAATTTTCCTCCGTGTCAGCAAATGAAATCAACAAAATTATTAAGGAACATCTGATTAAAACGTGATCAGTCGACTCTGTTCCCAAATGTAAATTCTGCCTTCCTGTTCTTTTTGACATATCCTCTCCAATAAATTAAAATGTCCTTCAGCAGCTGC
Source organism: Epimenia babai (assembly GCA_011762755.2). NCBI lineage: Eukaryota > Metazoa > Mollusca > Solenogastres > Cavibelonia > Epimeniidae > Epimenia > Epimenia babai. The sequence continues at coordinate 5,093 of WURV02188446.1, read as the reverse complement.
AGACTATGAAAAATAATAAATAATAAATAGGTTACTTAATATCCCGCTCGATGCCACGAGAACGTGCTCTAAGAGCGGTTCACAGTTCATGAAGACAGCCATTAATACACCATTACTCAAAAAGTGCGATGTCGATCGCAACACCCTGACCAATATCCGACCTGTCTCTGACCTCATCTGCTTCTCAAAACTTCTTGAATGCACAGATTGCCGTCAACTCACCCATTACCTCACATATAACTTCCTGCTCTCACCTCGACAATCTGGAAACCAACAAAATCCTTAGTGTCGAAACATCTCTACGCTGCATCAGTAAGAGCATCAGACAATATCTGGATAAGGGCAATTCTGTTGTTCTCATTTTCTGCTCGATTTACATGCCACCTTTGACAGTCTCAATCATAACATCGGTATTGTCGGCAATGCTCTTGCATGGATCAAAGATTATCTAAATGACAGACACTATATCGTAAAAACATCTGACTTCATATCCAGTCCTCATCCATTACCTTAACTTAACTTAAGGTTTTAAAACCTTGAAGAAAGAACTATTTTGGCTGTCCCGTCAGCTCTAGATGCAGTTATCATAGAACCATTTGTGGGTGTCATTATGTATGGCTTAGTAGAACCTGTGTCTGCAGTAAACACTACTGGTACATCATTCGCTAATACCGGTAGTTGTATATTGACTGAGTTAAGCTTACTGTTCACTGCATTACAATATTCTTTGGTCTGTGAATATTCATGAGGCAGTGCTGGTGTATCATAAACTTGTGTATGCTTCACTTGAGAACAACTTGTTGGCGCCATTGGTCTAGTGGTTAGAAGCGCTGCCTTTCATGCGAGAGGCTGCAAGTTTGAACCAGCATAAACCAGGGATTTTTTCCCGCGCCTTCCACAATAGGAAATGAGCAAGATTTTCGTGCTTGAATATTGAGAAGTTGTCGTGAAATGGTTTATTATAAAAAATATCTTAGGGATGTAACAGGGCTATGTTGTACGTGCGACTGACATATTATTATAAAGTAGCACCAAAACCTCGTCTTTACCTTTCTTTTTACCTTTTACCTAGCATTATACATTTTGTGTTTTATGGGGGTCTTCATAGCTATTGCAGTGTGGCTCTGTTAGGGCCTTTCCCTCCTACTTAGCTGTGCTTCAGATGCTCTATGTCGCTTACGTCCCCGCAATGTCATTATCCTAATGTAAATAACCATTAACTATCATAGACTTTAGCAGAGTGTGCAATATATGTAGCCAGTCTGTAGATGTTTGTAACCAGTGGCATGAATGGAACGTCAATTGTCTGCCCAGACAGAGGGTTCTTCACAGTAGATGTTTTTACTGCCACCCCTTATTACTGAAGCTAATCTCTTTGTGGTGTTAAGCACATAGGCTAGCATTGTAATGGGCCATTAATTGTCTACACTATCACCTCGATAAACATCCTATCGCTAAATAACAAACTAGATGTTGGAGAGTCATGTATCATTCTTTTGAGATCTAGGGAGTTGCTTATAATAGTCGATTTATATTACAAAAATATTTCTTTAATAGCAAAATAAGCCTCAGTTATAGTGATTGAAGTGGTATATTTCAATGAATTTGACATAATTGAGCTTTGAAAATATGAATTTTACTATTGGCATTTTTCAGATCACCAGTTTTCAAGCTGTTTTCTTTTCTTGAAAACAAATCTCATCTAAAGGTAATTTAAGTCATTTATTCTACTGGGCATGGAGTATTTTACCTGTAATCACACTGATAAGCATTCAATTTTCAGTCAGTATAGTGGAGCAGTTAGTTAGTGGTTAGAGCATTTGACTTAGAATCCAGAGGAGCCAGGTTCAATTCCCGCTCTAGCCAGTATACTTGACGCAACATGACGCAATTTTCAAGTACGAAACCCCGGGATGTGGTTAGGCCTTGCAGTGCTTTTTCCCTCTGATATGGTAGTGTTAACCACATTTGTATTCTAGCTTTGTAAAGGGCCAGGAATGTGCGAGACAACAATTACCTCAGTAATCAGCATATAACTACATGCCTACTGTTGATGTAGTCTTGTTGGATACTTCAATATTCCACTTGATCGAGTGGTTGCGTGCATATAGGAAATGAAATCTATACAAGAGGCCAAAGAGGCTGAACAAATCTGAAAGATACTAACCCAAGGACAATATCTGCCAAATGGCAGACCCCTTCAATAAGCGGTGCGTGAGAAGATTTTTAGCTCACCTGAGCTTATGCTCGGTGAGGTTTTCTGATCGGTGAGCTTTTCTGATCGGAGTTCGTCCGTCGTCTGTCCCTCAGTCCGTCCATCCATCCGATGTTAACATTTAGCTTTACTATTTGGCAGATATTGTCATTGGGTTGGTCTCTCTATTGTAGATTTGTTCATGGTAACGTTATTGCACCTGAGGGAAGTAACTCCTTCCCATGTTCGCGTTTTCCTCTAGAACCACTTATCACAGAGGTCTGCCATTTGGCAGATATTGTCCTGGGGATGGTCTCTTCTACATCTGTTCATGGTATCGTCATCGCAGCTAAGAGAAGCAACTTGTGCCGATGTTCGAATTTTTTCTTAAAAAATCTTTTTTTCAAGAACCACTTATTGCAGAGGTCTGCTATTTGGCAGATATTGTTCTTAGGTTGGTCTCTTCTAGATTTGTTTATGGTATCGTTATTCCATAACGGTTATGGCACTTAAGGGGAGTAATTTATGCCGATGTTTGTATTTTTTCTTAAATCGTCTCAATAACTGATGGGGTCTGCCATTTGGCGGATATTGTCCTTGGGTTAGTATCTTAGATTTGTTCAGCATCTCGTCATGGGAGCATAGGGGTGTAATTTCTATCGACTTTTTAATTTTAAAATCCATATCTCCATGTCAGCTTTGTGCAAAGGTCTGGCATTTGTCAAATATTTAGATTTGTTTAGGGCATCTCTGTTTTGGCAATTTGATGTGATTTCAGCCTAGGTTTTTTCACAGATCTGTGTATTTTCTTGTTTTAGTGTCATAATGGGTCTTGTCGTGTCTCTCTGGCCTCTTGTCTTGTTTTAGTATGATAATGGGTATTGTCTGGTCTCTTTGGCCTCTTGTTAATCTCTTTAAATCTTTTTTATGTCTTTTTTATCTCTTTTTACATCTTTTTTCCTCTTTTTTTCGGGTGAACGTCTTGAGGCCTCTTGGGCCTCTTGTTTTCCATAGTCAGGTGAGCATTTAGAGGTCTCTTTGGCCCCTTCTCGTTTATTTTTTCCAATGGCCAGGTGAGCAGTGGCCTCAAGGGTTCTTGTGTCATGTATTTCATTACAAGGCCTATGTGATTAATATATTCTGCAGCCTATTACCTGTTGTATATCACAGATAGATATCTACATGAATGGGGAATTCGTTGAAACTTATGAACCCATTGGCATGGTCACTGAATCAACCACATCCACACGTTCGATCAAGCCATCAACTGACACTTATCGCGGCACAGTTGAAACTGGCACATATTGTTACCGTTTGGAAGATCTCGCTTATACCCGCAGTGGTGATAAGGGCAATTCAGCAAACATAGGTATGTTATCAAATTTAATGTCATACTCACCGAATAGATGATTTCATAAAATTCTTTCAGAAAAATTCGGTTGTTTTCTCAGTCAGGGTGGTAATTATAAAAAAAAACAGAATTGGTGACTGATTCAATTTACCAAGATGACCACCTGCATTGGCATTCTATTATTCGTTCTCCCATGATGTAATTATGATTACATGGTTTCATTGTCAAACACGCATGAACTCTGATTTTTACTTATGTAATCATGACAAAAGGCAAAAGAGGCCTCAAAACATTCACCTGACTATTGGGAAAATTAAGAAAAAAAAAGAAAGAATAAAAAATATTGAATAAAAGCACTAGAGAAGCTTGAATACAAGTGAATACTTAAGCTTCATAACATCATTCAGATATAAAAAAAACCCAAGAGAGGCCTACAAACGATCAGATATTGAAACAATAGGCCAAACACGCCTCAAAACACTCATTCAGCTATTACAAAAAAGACGAAGTGGGCCTTAAAATACTCTTTTGGAACATTAAAAAAATGGAAAATTGATGCTTTAAGAAAAAAATTTTTAAGGAACATTAGAAACATCAACAAAAATTACCTCCCCTTGGCCTTAATGATGATTGTCTTAAACTATCTAAGAGACTTGCAATGGCAAAGCTCTATAATAATGGGTTTCTGAGATTTATTTAAGAAAATGTTAACATCAGATGGGTGGATGGACAACAGATGAAGTCAAATCAGAAAAACTCACAGAGCATAAGCTCAGGTAAGCTAATAAATATGACCCCGAGTCCACCAATTTGACCAAAGCACTAGCTACGCTGTGGATGGTGTATCTAAAGACTCCCATCATGGTAGCAATAGTCCACTATCCTCCGATGATCAGGAAACACCAAGCTTTCCATTGAAATTTGAGTGTTCCTATATGCAACCCGAATTGGCTTTTCATTCCCCATTATATAAAAGAACCGAACAGTTTCTGCAAGAACAGGACATAACATGCTTAATCGGCTGAACTATTAAAGCACACACAATTATATCTGAAAAGTATTAATGATAAAATAAACTCTATAATCAATTTATCAGGTATCAGGACTTAACATCTTCAGTTTTACCATTTCCTCAATGTGAATTGAGGACTTTCCAGTGGTCTCATATTTGTTTCCACTCCATGCATCTCTAGTGCTGATAAAAAAGACAAAACTATTCATCAATTTTTGTGGAAATAATCAGAAAAAAGTAAAAATTACCTATTTTGAAAAATGAAATAAGAATATGAAAATGGGTAGGCATAGAAAAGCTATAAAAAAGGAATTCTGAATTATGACTATATGTTGTATCTGGTCTTAAAATAGCAACAGAAAATAGTAGTTTACAAAATACTATACAGTGCGAGTCAAAAAAAAATGTCCCCCTTTTTAATTGCCCTGGGGGACACCCATCATGTCAAATATTAATATAATATATATATCTTTGGAAAGGTACATCTCTCCTCTTTCCAAAGAGTGGTCAACCATGAAAATCCATCAATTCGCGAC
>WURV02188435.1:0-12624 GCA_011762755.2 Epimenia babai | reverse complement strand
TATATATGCTAATATAGTGGTAATTATGGGGAAATATTTTACTATTGTGGCAATTATCGGCGAAAAGATAAATAAATGTTCAAGATAATAAATTTTTTCCTTCATAAAATGGAAATAATATTGATATGGCAAAACCAGATAAATATGACAACCATTTATTGATCTTGTCACCGTCGTGTTTGTGTTGTATGCTATTGATTGAAATCTGTCTACAAACACTTTTAATGCTGTAGATCAACCGAAATATCCAGAAATTAATGCAACTGACTCAGACTAAAGGAGTTGTATCATTTTGTATCATTTTAGGAGAAAGGGGTTTAATCGATCGGGTAACGCTATCTATTGGACGATGTATATCCATAATCTGAATGACCGCCTGTCTACAACAGATACATCCGCATCGATGAACACAATGAACATATCAGATGTAAACACCCATTTCCGTTCAACTCGGAAACTTCTGGAACAAATTTTCGATCACCCGATATCTTTTTCTACGCATTACTTCGTGGTTCATTTAATAGCGCGTAAAGTTTTTACCCTTATAATTAGGACCAGTTTTTAACGTATATAAAAATAATTTCGACACCACAACCGCTTAACTAAGATACACGCTGCGTTGTGTGGTCTCGTCTGCTTCACACACGTGAGAAAGCATATTTAGTAAATGCGAAAACTCCCGTAATAAATATCCAACTCGATAGAAAAAAGGGGGGTTTTTCCTTCGTTTTTTATTCCCGATATCACGGGGTATCAGAAACGCGTTTCTGAAACAGAAGCGACATCGAAGGGCGCGTAAACGACGACGTGACGTACCTTCTCGTTGAGACAGGCGATCACGTCTCGCACGTAACCGCGCATTTCCTGAAAAAACTTATACCGTTCTTCGAGGCTTTTAGTGCTTCCCTGCCCGGTGGTCACTTCCGACTCGGTGGTCGCCGTGTCCACGTCGAGTTGGTCGCGTTCGGTCAAGTGCGACCGGTGAACCGTCTCCATAGCGGCCAGTCTGTTCGGTCACGGAACGGCGAACAATTTAATGTGACGTAAAATGAAGCATAAATCGCGTTGTGAATTGTTTAATACCTATCACAAAAGTAAATAGCTTATTCTAAAAAAACTGAAAAAAATCAAAATAAGGGAATAAGGAAAACGAAGACTGGCGCCATTGGTGGCCCGGAAAAGAATTTGGCGTTTTTACCGCAGCCTAAATTTTGTTGAGCTTTGATGCGAGACAATAACTGAGGCGAGCGTGGCTGGACTGCTTACCGCTCCTGCAAGTTCGCCTTGATCGCGTCGATGGTCAGGTGAGAGAAATCTGCGGGGGCGGGGTACGCGCCGCGAACGTGCGGCGACGAGTAGCCGGGGGTCGGGGAGTTCGAGTGGATGTGTTGATCTTTAAGTATATCGACCATCGCCGTCACCTGATGAGATATTTATCGATTCATATAACATACGGAAAACTTACAAAAATATATTTTGCAGGATAAAACATGTATGAATGAAGCGATGGGCTGTATTGTAAACCCTGGGTGTTCAACGTATGGCCCTATACCAAATTCGAAATTAAATATGTGAACAATACAAAATTACACATCGTAAACAACGTGAAATTACATATCGTAAAGAATGAGAAATTACATAATTACAGAAACAAAGTCAAATTACATAATTACATAAACAATGCAAAATTACATTATTACGTACACAAAGCGAAATTACATAAATATTTGAACAATGTGAAATTACATAATTCTGTAAACGTGTAATTACATAATTACATTGAATTTAGATGAAATTACGTGAATTATGTAAAATTGCATCAATTAGTTCGTGAAGCGTTATTATGACAAGCCACTACGGGACTGACAATTTGTTCAACATGCCAAGACAAGGTGCTACTAGGTTGGGGATGGGGGGGTTTACCTGCTGCCCGGTCACGCCCTTCCTGATCTGCTGCTCCTCCCATTTGTTGTCGCGGTCGCCATCTTCGTCATCACTCCCTGCAATATGCAGCGGTCAATGTGGAAACAAAACAACAACGCTAGTACCGGTGAATATTTTCGCACACGGATATGGAACGCGAATGGATTAGGTAACCGGAATCTTAAACGCGCATTCAGAAATCCACTGCTCTTAGCAGAAGCCACAGTACGATTACAGCGTACCTGTTTAACAGCCGTTGTAGCAAACATGGCAAGAAATCTTTCTCTGTTATTCTTATTCATTGACTTTAACAATATGTAACTGTCTATTTCTGAAAACGCTACATCCTGATGAGGGACAATGATGGACAATGGTGGACAATGATGGACAATGGTGAACAATGGTGGACAATGGTGGACAATGATGGACAATGGTGGACAATGATGGACAATGATGGACAATGATGGACAATGGTGGACAATGGTGGACAAGGGTGGACAATGGTGGACAATGGTGGACAATGATGGACAATGATGGACAATGGTGGACAATGGTAAAATAATGATGGACAATGATGGACAATGGACAATGATGGACAATGGTGGACAATGGTAAAATAATGATGGACAATGATGGACAATGGTGGACAATGGACAATGATGGACAATGGGGACAATGGACAATGATGGACAATGATAGATTTTTCTCCGTCATTCGGCAACTGTACTTTAAATGTGACTCCCTTCGCCAAATATGTATTTTTCGTCAATATTTCTGCAATATTCTTCCCGTTATATATGTAAAACAGCTAAGCATAATATGTTGAGAATATGTATAAATATGTATAAAAAGTAAGGATTTGTTAAGTTATTAAAGTACAACATTTCTAGACCACAAGTATCAGCCAACAAAGGCTCTCAGATGCGGTTTACAAGGAAATGTTTTTGGAAGCTATTCAGCGCATATACAATACCTTCAGCACTCGCGTATCACCCCGCCAAGAATAATATCAAGGGCTGCTACCAATTTTGGGAACCGGTTTACACCCGGAATCGGCAATAAATGACTCGCTGAGTGAGGGTTGCCACGAACGAGTTGACCAGCGGGCGGTTTCGAACCCGCAACCTTTCGGTATTCCTACCACTCGACTAACTGCTTTCCCGAACGATCGTATCTGGACCGATTGATCGCGGATCGCGGATCGCGTACCTTGTTCGGCGGCTAAGAACGAGTCTCGTATCTTTTGCCGGTCGCTCGATTTGGTGTTGATCGAGAAGTCGATACGGCAGTCGTCGTCGCTGAGGTCGTTCTCGTCCTCCCTGCGGATCGTGGGAAGGGAGGTAACGAACGCAAAATACAAACACGAATATACATGAATTACCTCCCCCTGATGAAGAAGTCGATGCGGCAGTCGTCGTCGCTGAGGTCGTTCTCGTCTTCCCTGCGGATCGTGGGAAGGGAGGTAACGAACGCAAAATACAAACACGAATACCCACGTGAATTACCTCCCCCTGATGATTTGTCACCTGGACTAAATGATCTTTTTACGCGCCTACGTAGAATACAATACGACTTAGTGAGTCGGTTTCTGGGGTACTTGATGACTAGTATTAATGTCAGTATTTACATTAATTCATTAACTCCTCACACAGTCGCGTAACATTACGATAAAACGATTTTCAAAATTATATTATAATCAATATATAATTATGATAACTATTATTTCTTATTATATATTATAAAATTTTATATCGGATCCTTCCCAAGATTCTGAGTGAATAAAATTTTGAGGCGACCTAAGACAGGAGATGAATTCACAGAAAAGCCCGATGAGTCTCGAACCCACGACCACCAGATGAGCAACAAAAGAGGATTAGTTAGGTTCCGTGGTTTTTTCTCTGCGTAAAGAAATGTATAGTTCGGTAGGGCACAGAAACGACCTACACCTCCGATGACGGGACTCAAACCCGTGGCCCCCAGATAACCACTCTGGAGCACTACCACTACGCGACAAGAACGAGCCTTTTCCTGCGCATTTCAATGTTTCACAGCATCATTTAAGAACACGCCGTTGTTTAACCCTTAGCACTCTGTTGTCACAGGATTGTATTGCTATAGTAATATGTCATACAAATGCCAGTGTGGTAAGGGTTAAAGCCGATTTTTCATCTTTATGTGGGTTTTAATACTGCCGAGTAGGGGCTTTTTCACGAAAATCCAAAAATCAAACCTTCGCGAGTGAAATCATGCACCTGAAGCATCTGATCAAATACAGTCAAACCTGCCCGAACGGCCACCTGTATTAAGCGGGCACCTGTCGTAACGGTCACTTTTTCGTGATTCCCGTGAGTGGCCGCTTGATAGAGGTTTGACTGTAAAGGCGGGTCACGAACCTTATAAGTCGAGATTTCGATTTCTCCGTCGTGACCGTATCGTCCAGCGAAATGTACCCGCCCTTCTCGCGCGCCAGCTGCCGCTTCTTCCGGATCGCGTGGATCGTATTGGCGTCCGGGATGAGTCCGGCTGCACGAGGCGAACGAAACACGAGGTGGAACGAAACGATATTTTTATCGTTTTATCGATTTATAACGCCCTCGTAAATAACGCGTGGCTATCGGACACGCTTCGTAAATATACTAAATATAGAGTTTAAAAATCAGGGAAGGTAACTCTAAACGCATGACGGTCATGCAGGGTGATCAGGGGAGTGCGAAAAAACCTCAGAGGGGCGCCAAATGTCCCGTCTCGTTGCGATATTTGGTCCACCTACCTAGCGGACTACAGTCGAGCAAGCCACTAACCCACCGATTACGCTAGGCCACGATCTACGGTGATGTATTTATAGGGTAATAATTCTCTCGCCCATTTTATTCTGTCAACTACCCACAGCCGCAGCTGCGCGACGGTTCGCAAAAATAACCAGATCTGGGCGTTTTACGGGCCAAAAAACCCTTACACCCTGCAGGCTAGCATGGTAGCCATTTGGGGAGTGTGGCGATGTAAAGCCCCCCCACCTCCCGTCCCCCGACACACCTACGCCCCAAATGCTTTCTCAATTGGTTTCTATAGCATTTACCACTCTGCTATATTGTCATTTCATTGTACAAATACTCATCAACTGTAAGATTTAAAGTGTGCACACAATATGTAGGCAGTCTTTAATCACCCTAGTAATTATACCCATAAATAGTGAGTTTCCATCGCCAATTTAACCCATTAAAGTTAGTTTCTATCGTCAGTTTAACCATAAAAGTAGGTTTCTATCATAAATTTAACCATAAAAGTACGTTTCTATCATCAGTTTAACCATAAAAGTAGGTTTCTATCATTAGTCTAACCATAAAAGTATATTTCTATCATCAGTTAAACCATAAAAGGACCTTTCTATCATCAGTTTAACCATAAGAAATAGGTTTCTATGATCAGTTTAGCCATAAAAATAGGTAATATTACGCCATTAAGTTTTGCTTTATGAGCGGAGAGCGGATTAAAATTGATAGAATTTATTATACTGAACGGTAGGCAGAGGGAGACAACAATAAATGAAATTTGTGAAAAAAATCTAATGAAATCTATGAAATCCTGGGGCGAGTTCGATAACGCCTTCGGAGACATGATCATCAGCATAAGATGTCAAGGCCCCGCGAGTATCCGTTTCTACGTTTTTAACGGAAGAAAAGACTAACTTTGTAACACGGACGAGAACTGATCGTGTCTTTTCACGGTGGCCGACATGACCGGTGACTCCTCCTCGTCGCGGAACGGCGAGGGCGTCCGGTCCGACCCGATGATCACCTTCTGTTTGCTCTCGAGTTCCTGTCGTGAGTTTTCGTATGTCCCCCATACAATAACTAAACTGGATTCATATACAAGGCTAAATTATACAACGCGAAATTCCCCCCAGAGGGAAAAGAACGACAAATTTAGAGACCGCGAGCGTTTGGAGGTAAAGTGCAATAGGTCAAAGGTAAAGTGCAATAGTTCGAAGGTAAAGTGCAATAGTTTGGAGGTAAAGTGAAATAGTTCGAAGGTAAAGTGCGATAGTTTAAAGGTAAAGTTCAACGTTTACAAACTGCAAACGGTAACCGATTCAGGCTATCAGGTGCTATGTACGATGAATGTTTTGGCAGCTATTCAGCAGATACAATACCCAGCTCGAGACCGGCGTATCATCCATGAAGGATGGTAGCAAGTATCCACCCATTTTAGAGACGGGTCGACTCCAGCGATGGAGCATGACTCGCTGAGAAGCATCGCGGAAAAATTGACGAATGGACAATTGCGAACCCGCGACCATTCCGTTACGAGCCCAGTGCTCATACCACTCATAGAGCTCTTCATGGGACCACTCCACCATACATCAATGGGCTTGTGTCATATTAAACACCATCCAGACGCCTCCGATCGCATGACCACCATCTTACCAACACGTCTCACTGCCGTCTTGTGTCTACTGATCATCGCTGCTTCTCCAGTCTCGGTCCAAAACTTTGGAACAGCCTACCGTCCGAACTAAGAGCATTGACTTCTTTTTCATCATTTAAATCTATGCTAAAAACTCATCTATTCTCTAAAGTATACTCATAGTTATCGTGGACTACTTGTACAGCATGACTGAGAGGTTCCTTAACCTAATATTAGTGCTTTTAAACCACATTATTATTATTATTATTATTATTATTATTATTATTACCACTCGATTATTTGCTTCCCGGGTTAACCGGTCAATTGGGTGAACATCACAACGTACCTTCAGCCTCTCTTTGCTGTACTCTCCCGGACTGGATTGCTGAGTATTGGTAATCTTCTGATGCGTCTCTTCGCGTTCCTGAAGAGCCTTCTTCTTGAGTTCCTTCACAACCTTCTTGCTGTGGCTCGATTTCTTCACGCAGAACATTTCCGTCTCTTCTACAGAATAATAGAAGGAAACGCATATAATGAGATCCGAACAATGTCAAATAAATCAACGAAATAACACTCAATACACGCCGCAACATAATGCAACAGTACGGTTGATGAAATACGGTTGATGCAACATGGACATGGCTGTTGCAACATGGTTGATGCAACATGGACATGGCGTTTGCAACATGGTTGTTGCAACATAGTTGATGCAACATGGACATGGCTGTTGCAGCATGATTGATGCAATATGGAAATGGCTGTTGACACATGGTTGATGCAACATGGACATGGCTGTTGCAACACGGTTGATGCAACATGGACATGGTTGTTGTAATATAATTGTTGCAAACTGTTTAAACTTTGAAAAGATATGAAAATCGTGACAAATAATATTAATCAGGACTGCGTAAAAAATTTAGTGCTTTTAACAAGAGATGAATTGCCTTTTTAGTGCATTAGGCAAACTGCAATTGCACTACATACGGTATCTGAACAGGGCATGTCTTGAGAAAACATGAGGTGAACCATTGCTAGCTCCAAAAAGATTTTACAGCAAGTGATCAGCGAGCAGTTATTCACCCACCTAAAGTCTCTTAGACGAATTATGTGGCATTGTAATTTGTAGTTATATATTACGGAACCCCATTGTTATTTATAATATTTAACGTATTAACTACTGGCTATTGTGATGTGGGAATCCTCAATAAATAACTGCTAAGGTAAAATTATAAAAACTGGAATTACACAGTGCAGACATTGTCATGATATCCGGTATAATAGCCAGCTATGAACCAAGATAAACTCTGTATTTCGAGCACCAATTCTGTAACTTCAAATTCCAACGGTATTAGCCTTGATAAAAATACAATAGTACCCACAGTACCTAGCAGCTTTTAATCACACTCTCCATGCTGTAATTCGCTTCGAATATATTGATGTTTTATTTATGGTTTTGAGTATCTCTTGTGCGTGTGTCTTGTCTCTCTCTCTCTCTCTCTCCCGAGCCTACCATAGTAATTTAAATAATGATTCATTTCATATTAGTTTTGGATGACACAGAATTCTGTTAATAAAACTTATGACAGCCAATAGTTGAATAGTGCGCATTTTATACACAAAAACAAGCGTGCTTTTGCTGTTGTGATTTAGAGTAGACTGATTACATTTCAAACACACAATTAAAGTGAGTCATTATGCGCTGGCCAAAAATTTGGTTACGGCACCCAGGAGTGACCACTAGCCTTGGAACACATGCCCTTTTTGGAGGAGTAAAAGACAGCATGATCGTGGAATAGCAGTAATAAAAATACCTTCATGATCATCTGCATCTTCAAAACTAAGAAGTATTTTTTCAGACATGGCATTATCGGACTTGTCATTCTTTTTCTTTTCACGAGATTTCTTTAGATCGGCGACAGTCATCACGTTTGAATTTCGCCCGCTTTCTTTTTCTTTGGGGGCTGCATCGTCGTTATTTTCGTTGTCAGAATTATCCGATTCAAGTTTTTTCCGAAAATTCCTCTTCGGTTTCTTAAACATGCTAGCCATTTTCTTGGGAAAACAAATAACTGTGCTACGTATGAATCAATGCAAAATAAGAAAATTAAAATGAGAATCAAAACTGAAAATAGTGAAGTGAATAGAAAGTAGAACACTGAACAGGCTCCGGAGGCTCGAGACACTTTTATATCGGCCTAGTTATCAAAAAGATCTCTCAATTGAGAAATTATCAATGATATAATATTTTATTTCGCCCGCTTTCTTTTCTATGTGGGTGGGCGTATGGTCGTTATTGTAGAAGTCAGAATTATCTGATTCGAGTGCTTTTTCGAAAATTCCTCTTCGGTTTCTTAAACTTGGAAGCCATTTTTTTCGGAAAAAGTAAAAACTTAATTGCACTGCGTACGGAAGCAAAATTGTAAAAATTAAAGAAGCTTATCTATAAACTTTTTGTGTGGTCGTAAAAAGATAATGCTATTGAAAAAAATCTTAATAAAGATATTATTATTAATAATAAGACATGTCATGGTTTTATACATCATGACAGTATTTTTTCAATTATCTCTGAAGTCACGTTATCATTTTATGGGCGGCAATTCCAATTTTCATTGCATTCCACGGTGGTCACATGATAGTTGTGGGACAAGATGGCGGCAGAAATTTTTGGGAAAGTTATTGTTGTCTGCAATGCATCGTAGGTATCATAATGGATTCCCCACAGACTTTTGTTGACGAAATCGACTTCAAGGATTTGCAAATTCGAAAGGTTGTTAGCTATTTATTTTTACATGGCTATCTGTAATGTAAAATACGTGCGTGCTCAGTTAGAATGTCGGACCTTATGTTATAATACTGGGGAATTTAATCCCTGATTCCAAATCACCCGAGATTTTAATTTTTTATGATGACTGTGATAATATCAATGCATATCACGCCACATATCACGCCCAAGCCCCACCATCAATGAATCGCGGGACGTACCCTTTATTAGCTAACTCTGTTGTTACGTGTCAAGACAACGTAGATGTATGAAAACTAAATTGTACTAATGTCACAGCTATGTAATGTGATTGATCAAATTAAAGGTGTTAGCATAAAAATGAATAAGAGTTTGATTTTTGAGTATGAATCATTTAACTTTTCAAAACTTCATATCTTATCGCAGAATCACTGCTTTTGTGGTATAAATATCACACACAGACATATACAATAATGATGGTATGATGTGGTAGCCACCTAACTTGATACAAATGAATAAATATATTGTCTATTGTCAGTTTTTATGTTTTTATGCACGAAGATCACTATAACAAAAGGATAAAACACTTTAAAGTCATCAAAAGGTGGAATTTGCCTCCAGAAAGTTAATTAACAAATTCACATGGTATAGTCATTTGTTTCAGTTTAGGTAGATTTAGGTAGTTTTGGTTGACATTTCGTCGTATGATGGTTTATAGTTACTCAAATGATTACATGGTTATGGCCCTTGTATTTGATGCTCAATATACATGAGCTAAGTGGAAATGACTGATTGAGTTAGCGTATCTGATAGTCAGCGGTGCTTCTGATCGTTCAGTAGTCAGTTTTATAGAAAATGTCTAACCAAATTCTCTCCAGCATTCAAAAATGTTATCTGATTATATCAACCATTCTGGATTATTATGCCAAAATTGCTTTGACAGGTATGCAATGCAGGTAGTGCAATACTATGTAATTTTCTTATTTTTTGTGTTTCTCTAATCTGTGCTGTAATATTTTCAGTTATATTTTCTTTATATGTGATCTTAATGTATATACCTATTTTACTTATGATTTACTCATGGAATACCGAGTTCGATTTTGAACCGTATTCCTTGTGTTTCTAGTTAATCATAGCAACCATAAATTTGTAAAGTGTCTTTGATAGCCTTGTGTTAAAAGGGCACTATAAATCAATAAAATTTAATTTCATTTCCTAAGGGAACCAGTTTAGGCATTACTAATAAAAGGTCTCACAGTGCTTCTTATGGTAACCAGTTTTGTCATCACAACTTACAGCTTATCTGTAACAGTGCTTTCCAAGGTAACCAATTATGTATGAATTACAGGTATGAATTCAACAGTAATTCTTCAGGTAATTAATTTTTGTTTTTATCATCAGTGACAGGTACTAACAGTGGCTTTCCTAAAGTACCACTTTTTGTTAATACCACTGATAAGTAGCTTACTATTGTCGTTCCTCAAACAACTTATTTTGTTATCATCCATTATACGTAGCATTCTGAAGGTAACCAATTGAGCGTTGTTGCAGTTTGGTGCATGACTATTGGATGTTTGTGAGTCACATGATACCCGCATACGTCGCGGACATGGCTTATGCCCTCATCGGCAAAAAACCACGGTGAGTAGTGACGGTAGGCGCATTTGAGTGATAGCTTTGGGTTTAGCATCTCACTCCCTGACCATCACGTGGCCACTCACCGAACATCTTCCGATATTCTCGAAAATTTAATTATTTCATTTTGAATCTGACACTGCCACACATTGGTGTTATGGATGATGTCACATGTCGACCCGTGCTCCAAATACCACCACATGACTGACGTTACAAACACTTCTTTCCATTGACTGAATCTGAAAAACACATCGTATAACACTACAAACACCATCGCACATTGCCTTACACTGCAAACACTATCGTATATCATCTCATACTATAAGCATCTAACTTTGTCTGACACTACACTCTTGTATATCGTCTCACACTACAAACACTACCAGACACTAACACAACCACACGTCGGCTGACGCTACCAGCACTACCAAACATGGATTGTCACTACTACACATTTGCACTACGACACGACGGTGCATGTTCCAACAGAGACGCTATAACACGAAGACTGACACTACGAAAACACCAGAGCATATCATGATACTAAAAACACTAGCACACATCAGCCGAAATAAAACCACTACTATATATCAGCTGACACTAAAAACACCACCACACTGACACTCCACTTACCTCCAAGCGGTGATACCAAATATACACATACGCACACGACAAAACTGTTTCAGACAAGGTCACTAAGCGATATTAGAATTGTCATTTGACAATACATACTTAGGCTTTCGTTTTAGGATGGTGAAAGTGTACAACAAGCTGCATCGTTCTCTCGATGTCCTGGACTACTTCACGTCGAACCACTGGGACTTCACACACCATAACGTCGACTTGTTGTACGAACAAATGTCGCCGCGAGAACGTCAGGTAAGCGCAAAAAAAACACCACAGTTAATAGTTTCTTCAAATGTTCTCATGATCGTTTTTATGGCGCATATCCCTGTGATATTGTTAGTCATTCCCATGTGTATCTATTGATTAATCCCACATCTTACCTGTAAAGTATGACTACCAGTCTACTATTATTGTACTATAATTCAATCTATAATTTTGGATTTCGTCCATCATCTGTCCGTCCGTCATCTGTCCGTCCGTCATGTGTCCGTCCGTTATCTATCCATCCGTCTGATGTTAACATTTTCTTGAAAAAAAATCCACTCAAAACCACTTGGCCCAAAGGTATGTAATTTGGCAGATATTGTTCTTAGATTTGGTTTAATCAGTTTTATTCAGGTATCATCATCCGAGCCATGGGAGGTAATTTCTGCCGACGATTGAATTTTTACTTAAAAACAATCTCAAATACAACTTAGGTGAAAGCTTTGTAATTTGGCAGATATTTTCGTTGGGTTAGTCTTATTTGGATTTGTTCACGGTATTTTCATCCGAGCGATGGGAGGTAATTTCTGCCGATGTTTGTATTTATACTTTAAAAATCTTAACTGCCGCTCAGAGCTTTGTCATTTGGCCTATACATTGTCCTTGGATTGGTCTTATTGACCTTTGTTCAGGTTGCTCAGAGCTTAGCTGGCCCCAATGAAGGATTTTCGCAGTTTGTGAAATCTCTGACATGTAGAAAACATATGGTTATGCGGGTCTATGTCCTAAACCATACGAGGAGTTCAATAACAAACACCACCCCAGCCACCCACACACGGACAGGATGACAACTTATAAAATGCAGCCAACATTGAAACATCAAATGCTCGAGAGAAATTTGAGAAAACCTTATAAATTGTTTCCCAATCAAATAAGCCAAACACACGGTACTTTTATTTATAGTTCCCACTCAACAATATTTTTGCATATGAATGTAGTCCAGCCTATGGAGAACCCGCCTCCCATATCACCGAGCTAGATGCCATAAGTATGTCACCGCCACCTCACATCACCTGTATAAACTAAATCAT
>WURV02188424.1:0-12626 GCA_011762755.2 Epimenia babai | reverse complement strand
AAAGTGTATGCTTATTAATATATCAACTAATAACTAATACCCTGAACATAACAACCGAAACACTCAGTGTAACAACCGATACAGTCAACCTAACAACCGATACACTCAGCATAACAACCAATACACTCAGCATAACAACCAATACACTCTTCACAACAACCAAAACATTCAGCATAACAACTGAAACACTCAGCATAACAACCGAAACACTTAGCATAACAACCAATACACTCAGCATAACAACTAATACACTCAGCATAACAACCGAAACACTCAGCATAACAACCGAAACACTCAGCATAACAACCAATAAACTCTACCTAACAATGGATATACTCAACCTAACATCTGATATACTCGACTTAAAAATGATACACTTAACCTAAAAACTGATACAAGCAGCCGAACAAAATTCAAATACAAAAGGAAAGGTTCGCAACATATTGACAAACTAAGGTATTGACACAATCTTTCATATACATGTTTGTAGTATAAAGTCTGGTTCATCATGTGTGATGAGCATAGGTGATGACACACAGTATATAAATACTTGAATAAACTATTCAAAAAGAGAGAAAATGACATTAAGTCAGTGAGTATAATCAAATGCTGATTATACCTGATGAGGTATACCAGTACTTGAAGACTTGTTATCTCTTTTGTGTAAGTTGTAACATTTTTTTAGTTGATTTCTTACGTTTTCAGAACCATAACTCTGAATGACTTCTGTGACAACGGACTCTGGAACAAGCTGGGAATACATATCTTTGTCCTGCAATAGCAATATTAACAACAGGTACTGGATGCACAATACATACATATCGGTTTATCACATGACAAGCAAACTATCATGTGGTGAAAATGAAATGAAATATATTAGATTTAAAGTTCACTAATACTAATTGGAAACATTGATATGGCCTAAGCAACGTCAGGAAATCCACACTAAAAACATTAATGAGCAGTACATGTACAGTACAATATATAAAATAAAAATACTATGTATAGCAATTGTATGTAATACAGTAATAAAGATTGCATACAGAAATAATGACAAAAACATATAGTTGTTGACTGGGGATATTCATTAGTACAAGGTAAGTCTCTCAATGATGGACAAAAAAGTGACACAAATAACACAAATAGTTCATCATCAAGACGCATGGAGAACACAGAAGTAGAGATATATTGATCATCTCTCAAAGTTGAGATCATTCCTCTACCCATCACATAATGGGCAAATTATCATTCACCATCTCAGCATAAAACAGGCAAAGTAACATTCACAACCTTAGATCATAAAACTGGAACACTATCATCCGACAGCTCAGTATGGGTAATATTACCTAGCGGTTATCAGAGAAATGACAGTAAGACATGATATACAGACAGCGTAGAGACCAACACCACACCACTCATAGAGGATGTTTACACTACGATATTTCTTGCGCTAATTTCTGCCTGCAATTTATTGTGCAAAAGGGTTTAAACCAAAATATTTTAGTTTATCGATAACGATAATGCCAGTTGTGATGTGATTGTCACATGATGAAATAAAGATGGTGGATACAACTACAAATTTGAGTGACATTTACATCAATGATATTTACATCAAAAAAATTGTCATCACAGCCTACCACTCTCGATTTCATCATGGTCTGATGACCGTTTGTCTTCATCATATCCCATAAAAAAACGCCTGTTCTCGGTAGAAATTAATTAATTTTTACGTTTCGACCAGCTTACGAGCCGCCATTTTGTGGTGATCACCTGACAGTCACGTGTTGAATACTCGTACACCACTGGATAAACATGCGCAGGAAATTGCTCTGAATAGAGCACAGCTCTAATGCCATATTTCTTGCAACTATTGATGATTTCTTGCAAATATTGACTAGAAATTGTAATAAGAAATATCGCAGTGTAAATGCCCGATTACATACCGACGGTGGGAGGGTTGTGCTAGTCTTGCATATAGAGAGTAATGCTTCGATCATATCACAGAGTTCGGCTTTGTCTAACTTCTCATCGTTATTCTTGTCGAATACTTTGAAGCAAACTGAACGCAAAATGAGAAGTTGTGTCAATAATGACATCCACCAAAGAGCATTCAGACAAACCAGCAAAACCACCAGCAGCAGCGCTACCACCACCAGCAGTGCTACCACCAAGACCACAACCACTAACAAACTACCATGAGAAGACCCACCACTGGCAGCACTACCATACCACCAATACATGATCACGACAGTACAATTAGAAGACTGGCATTCTGGAAAACACCACTACTAGCAGTAGGAGCATCAGCGAGAGTAGCAGTGGTGGTAGTAGCACCACATCTACCATTGGTTGAACACTGCTACATAAAAATTTATACGGCGATAAGTAGCAAAATGCTTTGATAATTATTGATTGATATAACTCACACAGTATAGAAAGGATGTAGAAAATGAGCAGCAAGTTGTTAAAGGCAGAGATAATTCAATGTAAACTAACCAAATGTGATTATCATATAACATATCAGGACAATCAGTAAAATGTTGTGTTATAGTACTTAATACGTAAATCTCACATTTTTGTCTTTCAGCGACGGGACCCTTACAACAGGCTGAGATACCACATGCCATCTCCTTAAAGTCTATATGGCTGTCCACATTCTCATCAAATGCTTCAAACAGACCTATAAGCAGCATCGATAAATAAAATTTCAGATAGGAACGATGCATGTATTAACAATAATAATAATCATATAATAATTATTTTGGAAGCGCCATAATAACCAGTATGTCTCTAAAGCACCTATATACATTTCATCTAATTACTAATTACATTGTATAACACAATAGAAAGTACATATAAGTTAAATCATAGCCTAACACAAATGAAATGAAATTCTATTGATTTATAGAGCCCTTCCAACACATGGCTATCAAAGACACTTTAGAAATTTACGGTTACTATGAATGACTAGAAATACAAGGAATACAATTCAAAGTCAAACTCGGTATGCCATTTATGACTCGAAAATAAAAGAGACATACAGTAAGATAACAGATAAAGAAAATAGTTAACAATCTAAAATACAGTTTATAGCATAAAACTGTAATCATTCCTGACCTGCATGGGAAATATGATGGAATAAAAACAACTGGAGTATATCAGAACAGAGAGCTACAGATCGATGGTGGTAAAAAGATGAGTTTTGATAGCCTTTTTAAACAATTCAAGAGTGGTAATTGTTTGAATGTTTGCGGGAAGCTTGTTCCAAAGTGTAGCTGCCTTCATAAAATATGGGCCACCCATAGTTTTCAGTTTAATTCTTGGATCAGAAAGTAGCAATCTGTTTGCTGATCAGTTGCATTGATGACCAGGAACATATATTGATATAAGGTCACAAATATAAAAAGGAGCCATACGATGAATCGACTTAACGTTAATACCAAAATTTAAAATTCAATTCGTTTCTGTATTGGAAGCCAGTGGAGATCGTTCAAAATTGGAGTAATTCGATCATATTTCTTAGTCTTACATACAAGATGGGCAGCTGCATTTTGGGCGAGTTGGAGTTTATGATTTAAGTGACCAGATATACCAAAGAGAAGTGAGTTGCAGTTATCAAGTCGTGAAGTAACATATACATGCAGAAAATTTTCTGTAGTCTGGCAATCAAGATATTTACACACTTTAGATATAGTTCTAATGTAGAAATACACAGATTTGGTGACAGAGTTAACATGACTTTCCATAGACAAGTTATGGTCAAAAAAGACTCCCAGGTTCTTAACCTTAGTTTTGGTGGTAATGGTGTCATTAACAACAACAGTCAATGAGTTATTTTCAATTTTATTAATTTGCTGATTTGTACCCAAAAGTAAAAGGTCTGTTTTGCTCTTGTTAAATTAAAGCTTATTTGATTACATCCATTTATGAATTTCTGATATAGAAGTTGTTAGTATCTAGAACAGTATTAATATCAAATTGCACAGATATATAAAGTTGAGTGTCATCGGCATATTGGTGATAACATTGAATGTATTTAGAAATAATATCAGAGATAGGTTGAATATACATCGTAAACAGTAGAGGTCCAAGTACATAGCCTTGAGGAACTCCCTGGCGAACCAAAACTGGAGTTGATATCTGTTTACTGGCAATTGGCATTGGCAATAAGAGGTAAGAAAATGCCCAAAAATTTTCACCTATAAATACTGTACAGAAACGATAAATAGATAATGAAGAAAGATGACAAATACGACTACAGATCATAATTCAGTTATCGTTAAAACACACAGACATACGTGTGTCCGAACAAAATTTAATTTGAAATCTTCATTATCTGTCTCCCACTTGGGATATAAGATTTAATGAGGATCTCAATATCACAGGGTAAATGTTATTCGTGACTGAGTGATTTAACATTATAGCAAATGAATGGTTGCTGACTGGTGTACGTAACATATCTGAATCAAGCAGGCAATGACCTTGTGTTAGACTGTCAGGAATGGGCGGTGAGATAAGAGGTCTGAATGTGTTGTAGTCAAAGCGTCCAGTTACTGAAGCACCCTTCAACGTCCAATATCGCTTCTCCAATGCAGTGATCTCATTCTCTTCCACTATACAAAAAAGAGTATGATGTCTCCTTATATCAATTCACAGTTATGCTTCAAAGATCATGGGATAACTGCTGAAATACTGGAGCAAAATTGTGAATTTCTGGTTTGTAAGTGGAATTACTTTTCTATTCTAAATGGACTAATTGTATGAAGAAAAGTCAGTAAAATATATAAAGGTCCCAGAAAAAGCATTATAAACCTTAAGTATAAATTTTAAATACAGTATATATTGGGCATTAACTGTACAACTCCATTCAATCTAACTGAATTCTAAAGATATTATCGATCGATATCGTGCTACTTGTGTGGATACGGTTAACCCTTTGAGCACGGAATTGTCTACAATAACATATATTTATGGTAACTAGTGCAGTGATCACAGTTCTAGGGGTAAATAACATATTTATTATTTGGGTGCATACAATGTGTAACTCCGGCCAGTGTCTGATAGAAGGTCGGAGTGAGTGTGTCGCTGGACAGAGACAGGGTGCATGGCCCAGTGAGTAGCCAGTGCGACATAATAGTCGCCGTCGGGTGGCAAATGATCCAATACTTGAATGTCTCATAGTCAACCTCGTCAGCCTGCGAATGAAGACAAATGACAGAGGAGTGATGATACAGCCGTACCCAATCTAACTGAAACCCAATCCAAACATCAAAATCAATATGACAATGTACAGGTAGCTTCAGAGTTCTGTGCAAATGGGATGATTTTTGCTTGGTCTGCATTCTAAAGACAGAATAATGGATCTATTTAATTAAGAATACAATCAATTTATGATACTAAAAAAGTACATTTACTGTCACTAACATTCTAATACAGTAAGACATTACTTCAATAAAATAGTGAAAAATGTAAAAAGCCTTCCTGGAACAGCAATGTCCCAACGGGACATGCTGATCTCCATTTTTGCATCCCTTAGCCACTCACTACGATGGCTCAGATACGAATACACGGCATTGTTATAGAAATAACATAAAACATTATCAATTTAAATTACCTAGAATTTATGCTCTAGTCGGATTCCAGTACATAAATGCTTCAGATGTGATAATATAATGAATAAAGATTAAATGTGACAATACTACATAGTTTAAAAAATAAAATGATGTTGGGTCTCAGGTACATGAGTGTAGCTACCTCTACACTGGTGGCCTAGTGAGCAGATTGTAGGACATGAATTCTAGAAGACCCTTGTACTGTTCCTGTCTCATCAGTATACTCTTGGTATTTTTCATGAAAAAAGTGCCTTAAACTCGATCAGTACATTTGCGTGTGAGCAGCCTTTTTAATGTGATTATGCAAGAACTTTCTCCTTCTGATGTGGCTGCCACTCATTTTTTATATCTTTGTACATAATCATTCAAGTCTGGGCAGACAAGTGACCTTCTTCCATTCACTCCACTGGCTCTAAACGTCCACAGACGGCCAACATCTGTCACACACTCCACTTAATCTACCTCTACCATCAGAGGTATAGTTTTTTCTGTGCATGTCTTTCTCTCCAGCTATTCATAGAACCACATTGGCTACCCCCATTACAATCACAAACATAATGAGTGTTGTTTCTTCGTCGCGGTACTCACCTCTTTAAAGAGTGTGGAGAGAGATGTAGATATGGCACCTTCAGTATCCAGTATGCGTCTGTCCATCTCGTGTTTGTGAACACAGCTATATGAGTCGTTAGCGTACATTCCATAAAGAACTGAAGCAGCCAGCATCCACGACCATGTTTATTCACGTAAAAACACAACACCACTTCATACATATATTGCCTCACCTCATCATATATTGACTCACCACAACATATATTGCCTCACATCATATATTGCCTCACCAATCATATATTGAACCACCACATCATATATTGCCTCACCACACCATATACTGACCCACCACATCATATATTGAACCACCACACAAATTTATTCGACCCCATCCTGTATATATATTATAATTTAAATATTATTTATTTATTATTATCTTTGATATTATAATCATTTTAAGATAAAACATACTGGTGTATGACTTTATAAGTGAAATAAATCATATAATTACGGTTTTCAGTGAGGAGCAAGTAAGAATAAATTGTATTGAGATTTAGTCAACTGATAATTTCTGAGGTCATAGGTCAGTACAGCGAAACAGTATAGAATGCATATTCATACATTATCTACAGTATAATTAAGCTCGTTGATTGTGTATACTCACGTCTGATCTTCTCTTCCTGTCTTCCTTGAGTTAGGACGACGAGTCCACAGAGTAGGTCACGGAACTGCAGACCCTTCTGGTTGCCCCCAAATCCATGGTATATTACCTGCGATATAATCACTCTCAATATATTATATACTATACTAACTTGGAAACCAAAATAAAATGATGTGTATATGGGTTTGAATTACTACATTGTCTGCGCCATTTTTGGTCCTTTACAGATTCAACCAGTGGTGAACATGAACAACAGATTACCCTCAGTAATAAGGGTAGGGGAAAACACCATAGTGAAGAACCACTTAATCTGAGCAGACAGTTGATCTTTGCCAATGTACACCACTGGTTCCAAAGTCTAAATGGCCACAGCCAGCCTACGTATATAACACTCATCATTATATTTCTGATAGCTAATGATTATTGACAATGAGATGACGAGTTAGCGGAGAGATAAATGTCCTAGAGACTATCCAAAGAACCTCCGAAAAGCCGTATCAATTACAGTGACATTATTGACCCTCGCCACTATCACATCTACTCGCATTCATGCCACCACTTAATAACCTTTCGCCAACTCTTTCATCAGTAGCCACCACTGTTGTTCCTGGTATACTGCCCAGTACGCTGCTCACCTATTGTTGTTTCTATTTACTTTATCGTCTCATATTCTATTATTTCCACCTCCGCTTTGTTTTCTTTACCCTATCATAACATATTTATTTTGTTATATTCTACAATCAATTATGTCTGTAGATCACATATCTTTTATTTCAGTACTATAGTACCACCAAATGATGTCTAATTATTTGGTAAAATATCCCGTATTTCACATGTTGATCAATTTCATTCCATAAGCCTGCTGAAGTGTATTACATACATGCAATGGCTCGTTTATGGATAAATTCCATTAATCTTAATAAGTGTTGGCCTTGCATTTTTCTCATTCTTAGGACTAATATAGCTTTTCGTACTGAATACTTCAACAAAATAAATAAAACAAGCATATTAAATTATTTGTTAACATTACTGGCATCAATGGCATCACAAAATACTTTAATAAAATAAATAAAATGAAAATAATTCCAGTATATTTAATGAGTCTAAATCAATGTTGACTAATAGTGTCTAGTATGACCAAACCTTTTAACAGAATAACCCTGTTAATATGATAAACTACACCGGCATCATTCATGACTCCTGTAGTCTTATTAATAGAATATTCCGGGGTTAAAGAAATAATATTTTCTGAAAGTGGATCTCTGATTCTAAAATAGATACTGCAGACTTGTAAAAACTTGGTATTTATAAGCTTCAAATATGTGGACAATCAACCAAAGTGTTGTCAACTGCGCTAATATCCAAAACTTGGATGAGTAAAGGTAGATGCCATGTGTAGAGTGTGAAGACCTTAGCCAGTTTAGTGGAGATCCCATCCCATAGCACCTCCTGTCTGAATGTCGTTTCATTCATATATCCATTAAGAGTTGATGTTCTTTTAAATGTATCTTTCAGGCGTTTCAATTCAACGGCAGTAACTGTAATGAATCAAGAAAAGTCAACTGATATAAAAAACACATACTATGTAATAGGGCTGAATATTGAGAACATTAGATTGTTTTTTCAAGCTATATATTTGGTAAAGTATACATGCATTTTGTAGTTTAATTAATCAGCCAAATATATGCCAACCAATATGGCAACAATGAAAAATTTTTGTAAAACTTGATACATATATATCACTAATCCGTCTTCTTCAGCAATTGTGAAGAATGAATGTTATCCAGAATCACACATCTCTATTTCCTTTTGTTAATTGGGGTAGCCATTGTGGTCCTGAGAATAATTGGAGAGAAATGCACAGAAAAAAACTACGCCTCTGATGGCACTCCAGGAAACCGCCACATACCCAGTTTGGTGTCATACCAACTCTGCTGCAGGGACAAGCTTATCCGAGAGTACACCAGAAGCATAGGTTCTCCAGTGCATCCCTCGTTCAGAATGGCAACACTTGTCATGCGTTAAATTAATGAAGTATTCTTATTAGAGTATTGACTTATACAATATATATTCTGTTGTTCCCGTAATAGGCCTATCTTCTATATTATCAACCGTTAACTACTAACATATAAATGCGGATTAGATGCCAGATGGCCCTGTTCGCTAATGCATAAATAAAGATCAGGATGTCGATATCATCGGAGACGTCATGATAAGGGACTTTTTCAGTTGAGGAACGTTTTGGTCGGGGACGTTTTCGGCAAGAATTTCGGGCGTGAGGTTTTTATTAAAGCAATTTTTGGTTGGGGGACCGTTTTGACATGACTTACATGCTACCTAAATTAGCACACGCGAGTGCTAATTATGTAACCATTTTTCTTGATAGTAATAACTACATTACACATGGTAACATACCCCGCTTAACGGCATCTTCATACGGGATAAAATTCAACTTCGAATCCTTCCCACCCATTATTTCTATCTTCTAAAACGCAATATCATTTTGCGTACATTTTAACAGAAATTTTAATCAAGGAAGTGACGGTAAATCAGTGTTGTTTTGATCGAGATGTATAGTAATGGATATTTCTCCCTTGGGTTTTTAGGTCTATAAATAAATAAGCTTCAAGAAAAACGCTATCCGAGTTGCAGAAGCTCACTTTCTTTTATGTATTCAGTAACAGTTTCGGTATAAGAACACACATCTTAATTTATAGTCTTACTGATGGGTGATAGACTAGCAATGATCGCATATTTAAGGTATAAAGATGTCATACTTCCCATACAACCAGGACATTTTCTGTGTAGTATTCTTTTGTAGTTTTTCTTTTAAGCACTATAGATTCAAAATTCAATATGTTTTATTCTATACGGATATATACGATATTTACAGCACAGTATGGGTTAATTATATCATCACTCCATATAACTTATCAAAGAACACAAATTAATAATCACACATGAATATACACCATGTATTGGAAGGAAGTGGTGGGGAAGACCGTGAGGCATTTGGTGCACTTTCTTCATAGAATGGTCAGTGCAAAGGATAGCTACTTTAGCTACTAATAAGTTACAGTTTTATCCGTAGTGTTAAAAATCGAAACATCAACATCAATTTATTAGAAAAATTTCAAATCTATGTTGAATTATCTGTAAATCTGCACACCCCTATAATCTTATGAGCCTATGTAATTTCACTTGTAAAAACAACTGCTATTAGCGTTTGCAAAGGCCTCGATCATGTGTTGTCATATTTATTCTACATTTTTGTAGCAGGCTACGGCATGTACATTGTACATTTCTATTTCCCTTGGTATCCGCCATGTTTCATTTTTAATTGAAAAAAGTTTTCACTCTTTTACCTTATATCAATATCTTGCCGCTGCTCACTTTTAAAAATTTTATCGAGATACAAAATAAAGAATATGCGTAATTCGTACATTGATTTATTCACCTATTTATTGAGAATGGTCATTTTTCAATAGCGTAATCAAGGGGAACACAATATTGTTTCTTGCTTTTGCGACCGATTTGGTACGAGCTAACTAAGGCACGATTTGACTCGTGGAGGAAATAATACGAGTACTTGGTAAATTTCCCAAGAATTTTTCTATGAAAGGAGCTGAAGTGTCATGGTCACTGAGAGGCGAGAGCTTGAGTTACCTCCCCATACAAGTTTGGCAACATGGCCGCGAGCAAGGAAAAGACAACGAAAGCCGTGATAAAAGATGTAAAACGCGATATTGGTGAAAAAAGACTGATCGTAGTACTCGATGAAGCTAGTTTGGAATCCGTTAAGGTAGTGTTCGTTTTACTGCACAATAATCGTATCAAGCTTAACAAATTTAGAAAGTATGATAGAATGGAATAGAGAGGTTTCACAAAATTTAGCAGACGACATGCCACCATCTTTGAGTACACCCGACAACCAGGCATGAAGTAACTGACAGTTCTTTTGTAATCACTACGTACACCCGTTCATGAATAACGGTTGATTAGGCGTATACATTTGCACATATATCTTGCCCATGTATGATAACATATTTCATTCGAATAGGTCGGTCGGATTTTTTGGCACAGAGTATATATAAACTAATAATTTTGTGTGGGCAGATAGGTCTGGTAACACGCTGGACTCCTAATTCAGAGATAAGGGGTTCGATCCCTGGTCCACGTTGCTCTTCCGCTGATCTCATTCCTTTCAACTCCAAGGGTTTATATGTTGTATCATTAGGCAAGGTACTTTAGCACACCCACCTCAGTGTACCTAGCTGACAATTTGTACCAGCAAATTTTCCATTCATGAATGTTGGTTGGGGGAGTACAGCCGTTGTAGACATGCTGGCATTGAATTGCGACTTCCTCTCTTGTACTCTACCTGTACTGTATACAAATTCCCTGTAAATCGCTGCTCGAGGCTCCGAGAGTTTAAATTGGCTTTACCTTTTTACATTAATGGGGAGTTTTGGAGCTACTTTATAATTAAATGTCAGTCGCATGTACAATATTGTTATATTTTTATAAATGACACATTACATGATAAATTTTTTTCAATATTTAAGCATGAAAATCATGCTCATCTCCTATTGTGGAAGGCGCCGGAAAAATCCTTAGTTTGTGTTGGTTCGAACTCACAACTTCTCGCATGAAAGTCTGCGCTTCTACACACTGCGCCACTGGCACCAACATTGATAATATTATAAAAATAATAAACTTAAATTTTTTTGACCAGTCATTTATTAGTACCGGTATTTCAATTAGACTGTAGTATGCTTATGAAGAATTATTAATGATGTAACCATATGTATATTGCATGTATTTATATGGATATTTAAAATGCTGTACTGTATCTAATTTTTTTACAGTTTTATTTTTCTTATACTCTGGAAATTTATGACACTCATTACAGTGCCAGTTACCTGCTGGTATTTTCTTCATACGAAGACAATCACCATGAAACTAACCAATAGCACACTTTACATTATCACATTCAATCATTTGTCGACCTGAATCGTCTTGTCAACGATAACACTATATGTCATCTTTCTCATTTGGATATTATTGGAATAGGTATCGGAAAAGGTAACCATGAATAGAACATTCCCACAAGCTCTGGCATCACACACAAATGAAACAATCTTTTGCTTTCCCCTTCAGTTTTTCCAGGAATCAGTATCTGGCTCTAAGCGTTCAATTTGAATATATTCTGTGTCCACACTAGAAAATCACTGTAATCAACTTTACAAATATGCCGTTGTGTCATCAGTTGGTAGAAATATGTATGACTCTTCTTAAGCTGTTTGGGCACTTAAGGTGTGTACAATCATTTTTTATTTTGCTTTTATCCATATTTATTGATATATACAACATCTATGTGACCATTTGAATACACTCAGCTGTCTAATCAGTTTGTAATCATATAAGGGGGCGCCTCTTTTGAAGCATCAATGTGATCGTTTGTAAAACTGCCCTATTGACCATGGAAGTGGCAACGAACACCTCTGGGTAACATACCATCATGAAAAAGTAATTATTCTAAAACAAAAATATATTGCGGAGGCTTAAAAATGGCCCTGAGTAACGTTAATATACCAAGGAGGAACCAACTTTCGATCACCTTTTTAAATAATTAAGAATTAACTAGTTGAGACTAACTTACCCCAGACTAAAATCCGACGTTTTGACATTACATATAATGTACACACATGGTAATAAAGTTGATTCTACCATTTACAAAAAGATCAATTTGGACGTCCAGGTCAATTTGTGGTTACTCTACGAATTATTATTGTTATTTTATA
>WURV02188413.1:0-12627 GCA_011762755.2 Epimenia babai | reverse complement strand
ACGGACAAGGAACTGGTCGTTCGCACGTGGTTCGGACGCCAGGTCAGCATCTACGACAAGAAGAAGAACCAGCCCGTTCTGAGCACCACCGGTAACCGGCTACTCGGCAAGGACGACACGTTCAAGCACGGTGGCAAGGAGTACCTGATCATCGAGATCAACACGCAGGAGCGGAAGGTGGTCTACGCAGACAAGGTCACTGAACAACGCTTCACGCTCGGCGACGACTGATCCGTCGGTTCGACAATCGCTTCACCGTCGTTGCCGGGCCGTGGTTCAGACCGCGCCCGGCAACGTTCGTGTGGAACCTGTTGCCCCGGAGCCGACTTCCTCGTTTCCTGCACGCCGGGCGATGCGAGCCCGTGGTGGCGGAGGCGGTATCAACCCGAACAACCCCCTGATTTCACCCGGCACACGCCGGGACGGAGAGATTCCATGACCACTTCAAAACCCGGCCAGCGTCGCGCTCGGCGCCAGACCCTGACCCTGCTCGTGTGTGCCGCCGGGCTCGCCTTCGCCCTGTTCGTCGAACCCGGCGTACTCCGCGACCGCGGCCCGGCATCGCCTCCTCAGCCCGGGGCCGATCAACCGGTTGACCAACAGCCGATCCCCGACACCGCCGACACGTTCGACGATCGCTCCGGCGTCGCCGTCGATGACCTGCCAGCGGCGGTATTGATCGGCACCTCCTGGAACGCTGATGGTGGCGTCCCGGCGCATGACGACCCGAGCGTATCGGACCCGTTCTGGCGCGAACTGGGCGACGACCGGACGGAATTCAGTCTCATCATCACCGTGTGGTTCGGCAACAAGATCGGTCTCCGCGACTCCCGGACCGGCAAAGCCATCACCAACGAGCGAGGAGACATCATCATCGGCGTCGGCGACACGATCACGATCAACGACCGCAAGTACCTGATGCTCACCATCAGCCGGAGTGTCGTCACGTTCGCCGATCGCGTTACCGAAAAGCGGTTCGGCTTCACTCCCGGCACGGACGGCCGGCTGAACCGGAACCGCTGAACGGCATAGCCGGGTTGAATCATCGCCGGGGTCGTGATCGCACGGTCCCGGCGATGTCCATTTGTGCCGGTTGTCTTGAAGGTTTGTTGCCTTGTCGGAGAGCTACGGCTAGCCTCGCTCGCACGCCATTCACCCGATACCGGACGGCTCGCCCGTGGGGTTGAGCAGCATCCACTTTCTGCCGGCCACGTCGCCGATTGCCACGTCGCCTTTCGGGCTACGTTGGGCCGAGGCGCTGGCGCGACCGGGGATGTCGATCGATGCGGACGCGCAGCAGGTGTTCGCGCGCATTCTCGCTGTTGGCATCGTCGCGGCTGGCGTCGGCGTCTATATCGCGTCCACCATCATCCTTTCGTTCCTCGTGCCGGCGACCGTCGGCTGGATGATCTTCGGAAGCATCCTCTGCGTGGTCAGCGTTGGCTTGATCATCCGTGGCGGCAAACGCGGACACTTCTGGGGGGCCACCCTGCCCACCGGCTACACGACATTCATCGCGTTCACGATCACGTGGATGCAGGGCGGCGTGGTTGCGTCCGGCGCCAACGTCGTCTGGGGCCTGGTCGCGCCGGTGGTCTGCGGGCTGATTCTCGGCGCCGGCCCCGCCATCTGGTGGTTCAGCGTGTTCGTGGTCGGCATGGTCGGGGTTGGCGCGGCTCCCTATGTCGGCATTCAACTGCCGCCCCCGGCGCTGGCAGACTCCACGCTGGTGACGATCTTCAACATCACCACCTTCGGCGGGTTCGTGATGCTGTGCCTCGTCTGGTTCATCCAGCAGCGCAAGATTGCCGAGCGGTTGTTGCTGGGCGAGCGCATGCGTTCGGATTCCCTGCTGATCAACGTGCTGCCCGAGCAGGTGGTGGAGCGGCTGAAAGAAGGCGAACGCATCGCTGACACCCATCACGCCGCCAGCGTCCTGTTTGCCGACCTCGTGGGCTTCACCCCGCTCTCCGCCGCGCTCGGCGCCGCCGACATCGTGCAGTTGCTCGACGACCTGTTCCGCGAGTTCGATCACATCGCACACGCCCACGGCGTGGAGAAGATCAAGACCATCGGTGACTGCTACATGGTGGCCGCCGGCGTACCGAATGCCCGACCCGACCACGCCGACGTGCTGGTCAAGGTGGCGCTCACGATGCGCGATGCTGTGGATCGTCGATCGTTCGGCGGCCGCGATGTCTCGCTGCGCATCGGCGTTCATTCCGGCCCCCTCGTTGCCGGCGTGATCGGTGACAAGCGCCTGCTGTACGACCTCTGGGGCGACACCGTGAACACGGCCAGCCGCATGGAATCGTCCGGTGCCGCGGGCCGCGTGCACATCAGCGAAGAGACCGCACGCTACCTGGGTGACCAGTTCGAGCTCGAGGACCGCGGCGAGATCAAGGTCAAAGGCAAGGGCACCATGCACACGTTCTTTGTCGATCGCATGCAGGCACCGACTCCCTGACGGGTGCCGCAGACACTCACGAAGCCGCAGACCCCGCATCCAATCCAGAACCGGCCCGACGGCCACAGGCGACCCGATGACGGACACAGACAAGCGCAACCAGGGGATCGGCGCGGTCAACCAGGACTTCGCGAAGTACGACCAGGTCAACAAGCGGCACACCTACACGCTCTCCGAGACCGGCGCTGCCGACGAGTTCGACGAGGACTACCAGATCCGGACCTGCGACCTCGCCAAACTCCGTGGCAGCGCCAACGAGCAGCGCGAGTTTGACCGGGACTTCGGGCGCGCACTCGAAGAGATCGGCTTTGCGATTCTCGTCAACCACGAGACGGACCCGGCGCTGTACACGCAGGCCGAACACGAAGTGGAGCGGATGTTCCGCGAGACCACCGTCGAGGAGCGCATGCGCTACCGCGCCGCGCGGTACGGATCGGTGAGCCAGGGCTACTTTCCGGTCAAGGAAACGAGCGACATCCACCCGGACCTCGTCGAAGGCTGGGTCTTCTGCCGCCGCGCCTTCGACCTCGGCGAGAATCCCGACTTCAACGCGCACTCGTTCTGGCCACTGCCGGAGTTCGAACCGTTCTTCCGCCGCATCGTGCTCGAACACGAGAAGCTGATTCTCCCACTGACGCGCAGTGTGTTCCGCTACCTCGGCGTGCCAGAGACCCACTACGACGAGAAACTGACGCGCACCAACTTCGGCTTCCGGCTCAACTACTACCCGCCGATGACCGCCGCGGACGACGAATCGGGCGCGGGTCGCCTTCTCGGCCATGAAGACGTGGATCTGTTCACCATCCTTCCTGCTTCGTCGGTGTCGGGCCTGCAGGTCTGGAACCACCGCAGCGGGAAGTGGATTCGCCTGCACGCCCCCGCCGGTTCCATCATCCTGAATACCGGCGACTACATGCAGCGCATCACCAACGATCGCCTGCCGTCCACCACCCACCGCGTCGGCAAGCCGGTGGACGGTTCGCACCGCGAGACCGCCCGCGTCTCGATTCCGATGGCGGTCTACGTCCGCGAAGACGAGATGCTGGAAGTGCTTCCGGGTCTCGGTACCCCGCTCTACCCGCCGATCAAGGCGATCACCTTCCACACGAGAAGCACCAGCAAGTTCTACGGCGATGACTATGCCGTGGAAGGCGCCGGTACCTGACGACGGCGGCGACGACCACCCGCACCACGCAGCGGCAACGTCAGCGGAGGTACCCATCCGACCGCTCCGTGGCTTGCCTCGCCGCGGGCCGGGTGGTACATGAGCCCCGCTCTCCGACGCCCGTGCCACGCCGTCCGCTTCCGTGATGGCGCCCGCTGCCCGGGCAGCCACAGGAGCCGATATGCCGCTGCAGGAGATCGGACCGTTCACGGTCAAGAAACTCCAGATCCTTGATGAGCATGGCACCGTCGATGACGAGCTGATGCCGGATCTGAGCGACGAGAAGCTGCTCTATCTCTATCGTTCGATGGTCCACGCCCGCGAGGCTGACGACCGCATGCTGAAGCTGCAGCGTCAGGGCCGTATCGGCACCTTCCCGCTGTGCGTCGGCCAGGAAGCCGCCGTTTGCGGTCCCGCACTCGCCATGCGCGAGGACGACTGGATGGTGCCGGCCTTCCGTGAGTGCGGCGCCCGCCTGATGCGGGGTGAGAGTCTCGAGAAGCTGCTGCTCTACTACAACGGCTACGAAGAGGGCTGCTACACCGATGGACTCCCGCGTCTGCTCGGCGTGTACGTGGTGATCGCCACGCAGTTCCTGCACGCGGTCGGCATCGCCTACGCCCACAAGTTGCGCGGCGAAGACAGCGCCGTGGTCACCTTCATCGGCGACGGTGGCACCTCGGAAGGAGACTTCCACGAAGCGTTGAATTTCGCCGGCGTCTGGAAGGTGCCGACGGTCTTCATCTGCCAGAACAACCAGTGGGCGATCAGCGTGCCGCTGGAGAAGCAGAGCGCATCGCGCACCATCGCGCAGAAGGCGATCGCGTACGACATTCCCGGCTATCAGGTAGACGGCAACGACGCCCTCGCCATGTACGTGGCCACGAAGGAAGCCCTGGAACGCGCCCGCAAGGGCGAGGGGCCCACGTTCATCGAAGCGGTCACGTACCGCCTCAAGATGCACACGACTGCCGACGACGACACCAAGTATCGCGACCCGTCCGAGGTCGAGCCGTGGCTGGCCCGCGAACCGCTGCGCCGCTTCAAGAAGTTCCTGACCGACAAGGGTCTCTGGGACGACGAGAAGGAAAAGGCGCTGTGGATCGAGATCAAGAAGGATGTCGACAACGACGTGAAGTCGTTCGAAGACTTCTGCGCGAAGAGCGTCGCGCCGGACGAGCCGTTCCGCCACGTGTTTGCCGAACAGACGGAACCGCTTCGCCGCCAGCACGAGGAGTTCAAGGAGTTCCTCGAGTGGCGCAAGAGCCAGAAGGCGGAGGGCTGATCAGATGGCAAAGCTGAACATGGTGCAGGCCCTCAACCTGGCGCTCGATGAAAGCATGAAGGCCGACGACAGCGTGGTGCTGCTCGGTCAGGACATCGGCCCTGATGGCGGCGTGTTCCGCGTCACCGATGGCCTCTGGAAGAAGTACGGCGAGGCGCGCGTACTCGACACGCCGTTGGCCGAGTCGGGCATCCTCGGTACCAGCATCGGCATGGCCATGAACGGCCTTCGCCCGGTGTGCGAGATGCAGTTCTCGGGCTTCAGCTACATCGCATTCGGCCACCTGGAATCACACCTGGGTCGTATGCGGGGTCGCAACCACAGTCGCGTGACGCTGCCGTTGGTGATGCGCATGCCGTACGGCGGTGGCGTTCGTGCGCTGGAGCACCACTCGGAGAGTCACGAGGCAACCTACGCGCACGTGCCGGGGATCAAGGTCGTGCTGCCGAGCGGCCCGCGCCAGGCGCGCGCACTGCTTGCGGCCGCGATCAAGGATCCCGACCCGGTGATCTTCATGGAGCCGAAGCACTCGTACCGCGCCTTCAAGGAAGACGTGCCGGACGAGCCGGAGGTGATGGAGATCGGCAAGGCGTTCATCCATACCGAAGGTACCGACCTGACGGTGATCGGCTGGGGCGCCATGTTCCCGCGCATCCGCAAGGCGTGCGAGGTCGTGGCGGAAGCCGACGGGGTCAGCATCGAACTGATCGACCTGCCCACCGTGTCGCCGCTGGATATCGTCACGATCTGCGAGAGCGTGAAGAAGACCGGCCGCTGCGTCGTCGTGCAGGAGGCCCCGCGCAGCTACAGCGTGGGCAGCGAGATCATCGCGCGCATCAACGACGATGCGCTGATGTATCTCGAAGCGCCCGTCAACCGCGTCACCGGCTACGACGTGACATTCCCCTATTTCGCTCGCGAACAGCTCTACATCCCGCCGCAGGACAAGATCGAGCGGGAGATTCGCAAGACGCTCGCGTTCTGATTCAAACCCGGCGACCCGCACGCACCTGACACTGCCATGTACGAGTTCAAGCTTCCGGACCTGGGTGAAGGCATTCACGAGGGCGAAGTCCTCAAGTGGCACGTCGAACAAGGCGGCAACGTCGTGGAAGACGAGCCGCTGGTGGACGTCGAAACCGACAAGGCCGCCGTCACGATTCCGTCTCCCCGCGGCGGCACCGTGATGGCCCTCAACGGCAACGTCGGCGACATCGTCGAGGTGGGCAACATCATCGCGGTGATCGACGACGGATCGGCCGGCGCTGCCAGCCCGGCTCCGGCCGCGGCTGCGGTTCCGAAGACGATGCCGGATGCTCCGGTACCGTCGTCGCTGCACGCCGGCATCGCTGCGCAGGTCACGGCCGCACAAGCCGATGCGCCGGTTCCGGGTGGGCTCCAGCGTCGCGCGATTGCGGCGCCGGCCACACGCCGCATCGCCCGCGAGCGCGGCATCGACATCAACCAGATCGCGGGCAGCGGCAAGGGTGGTCGCGTGACCACCGAAGACATCGACACCTTCGCCTCGGGCGGCGGTCGTCGGGCCGCCGCGCCAACGGGTGGTTCTCATTCCGCCGCGACCGAACCGATCCCGCCGAAGTGGGAAGGGGGTGCCGGTGCATCGCCGATTCCGCTGCTCGACATCGAAGCGCTGCCGGACTTCTCACGCTTCGGCCCGGTAGAGAAGGAACCGCTGCGCAGCATCCGGCGCAAGGTCGCGCGCCGCATGGTGACGTCCATGATCATGGCGCCGCACGTGTGCCACATGGATGAAGTGGACGTGACCGACCTCGAAGCGTTGCGCCGCTCGGCCCGTGAAGACCTCAAGGCTGAAGGGCACCCGGCTGCCAGGCTGACGACGCTGGCGTTCATCGTCAAGGCAGTCGCGTCGCAGTTGCTGACGCACCCGATGTACAACGCGAGCCTCGACGCGGTGCGCGAAGAGATCGTCTACAAGAAGTACTACGGCATCGGCATCGCGGTTGACACCGGCAGCGGCCTGGTCGTGCCGGTTCTGAAAGACCCCGAGCAGAAATCGATCCTGCAGATCGCGATCGACATCAACGACCTGGCGACGCGGGGCCGTGCGGGACAACTGGATGCCAGCGAGTTCCAGGGCGGGACGTTCACGATCACGAACATGGGTGCGCTCGGTGGCACCAACATGATCCCGTGCATCAACTACCCCGAGGCCGCCATCCTTGGCGTGGCCCGGTCGCAGGAGAAGCCCGTGGTTCGCAACGGCGAGATCGTGATCCGCACGATCATGCCGCTGACCCTGGCGTTCGACCACCGCATCGCCGACGGCGCCAACGCCGCTTCGTTCGTCGGTGGGCTCGTCCGTCAGCTCGGCAACCCAGGCCGCATGCTGCTGGAGAGTTGAGCCGATCCCGGCACGTCAGCCATGTCGGGCATTCTACGAATGTCCGGAATCTGGTTGAGAAACGCCCTGTCGGACCCGGAAGACACCAAATCAGAGCCGATTGTCCCAACCATATGGCGGGCAACGGAAAGGCCCGGATTGGCTGATTCCCCGTATTACAAAGCAAATTCTTCGCCGAGGGGTTGCGACCCGACGCCAGGCAAGCTATTCGAGGCGTTTCCCGATGGGCCTCTCGCCGCCTGGAGGGGGCATCAAGAGGAGACGGAATGGCCAAAGAGCCGCCGATTCGAGTCCGGGGGGTGGTCAAAGAAGCGCTCCCCAACACCAAATTCCGCGTCGAGTTGGAGAACGGACACGTAGTCCTTGCACACGTGTCCGGCAAGATCCGCCAGCGCTACATCAAGATTCTGCCGGGCGACGAGGTCGAACTCGAGATGTCGCCCTATGACTTCGACAAGGGACGTATCGTCTGGCGCCACTGAGTGGGCGACAACACGAGAGCCGCCCGCAAGTTCCACTGACCGTACGTTATTGAACGTCATTGAACGTCCGAGGCCCGTCATGAAGGTACGCGCATCCGTCAAGCGCATCTGCGAGAACTGCAAGGTCATCCGCCGCAAGGGTGTGGTCCGGGTGATCTGCACTGACCCGCGCCACAAGCAGCGCCAGGGTTGATCCCGGTTCCCGCGATCCAGTAGCCAGCCAGTCCGCCCAGCCAGCCACGAATTCACCGCTATGCCACGTATTCTCGGTTCCGACGTCCCCAACGAGCGCCCGCTCTGGATCGCGCTCACCTACGTGCACGGCATCGGCCGCGCGACGTCGAAGTTGATTCTCGATGAACTGAAGTTGAACCCCTTCCAGCGCGCGAAGGACGTGTCCGAGCAGGACATCGCCGCCATCGCGAACTTCGTGGAAAACAACGACACGATCATCGTGGAAGGCCAGCTGCGCCGCAAGGTGGGCCAGGATATCCAGCGCCTGAAGGAAATCCGCTGCTACCGCGGCATGCGTCATCGCATGAACCTGCCGGTGCGCGGCCAGCAGACCCAGTCCAACGCTCGTACCCGCAAGGGCAAGAAGCGTACCGTCGCCGGCAAGGCCTCGGTCAAGGGTCGCAAGTAGTCTTCTGGTACGGCCGGCTCCGTCTTGCACGGGGCCGGCCGTGTCCCGTCTTTTTTCCGACCGAGTTCACCCTGAGATTGTACCGCTTGCAGTTCCCGCATCGGGGACGAGGTACCCGCGCACATGGCAAAGAAGAAGGCACGTCGTAACGTCCCCAAGGCCGTGGTTCACGTCCACGCGACCTTCAACAACACGATCATCACGTTCACCGATCCCGGTGGCGACACCATCTGCTGGCAGTCGGCGGGGACCATCGGCTACAAGGGCAGCCGCAAGTCCACCCCGTTCGCCGCCCAGCGCGCCGCCGAGACCGCAGCCAACGACGCCCGCAAGAAGTTCGGGGTCAAGGAAGTGGACGTGCGCGTGAAGGGTCCGGGGTCGGGCCGCGAAAGCGCCGTGCGTGCACTCGCCGGTGCCGGCATCGATGTGAAGTCCATCGAGGACGTCACGCCGCTGCCGCACAATGGCTGCCGCCCGCGCAAGAAGCGCCGCGTGTAGTCGGATGCGACGGTCCCGGTTCTGGCGCCGATCAGACGGCTCCGGACCCGGATTTGCAGGCCGCGGAACTCACCGGACTCACACCGGATCCCGGATTGGACACCCGCAACGCCATCATCGATATCTGCCGGCCGACTGGTCCGCCGCGGTACATCCCCGGCGGACAAGGCCGTTTCCGGCGCCGGCTGTAGCCGCAGTTTGATCTGCGAACCCCGCGCCACTCAGCACCAGATTCGTCCGTGGCAGCCACGGCACACCGTATTCACTACTGATTTCCATCGGGTCCGTCGCCCACCTCCAGCCTCGGGAGAAAACGCGACGCCCCAGTCAAGAGCAGGGAGGACACATCCATGCGGATTCGCTGGCGCAACCTGGAGCTTCCGAACCGGGTGGTCTGTGAAGAACAGACCGACACCTACGGACGCTTTGTCGTCGAACCGTTCGAACGTGGCTTCGGTACCACGGTCGGCGTGGCCCTCCGCCGCATCCTGCTGTCGAGCCTGGAAGGAACCGCTGTCACCGATGTGCGCATCAGCGGTGTCGACCACGAGTTCATGGCGGTCAAGGGAATCTACGAAGACGTCACCGACATCATCCTCAACCTGAAGGAACTGCTGGTGACGATGGACGGCGACCTGGCCACGCTCACGCTGAAGAAGAGCGGCAAGGGCGACGTCAAGGCAAAGGACATCACCACCGACCACGCCACCACGATTGTCAACCCGGACCTGCGCATCTGCACGCTGGTCACGGACAAGGCGTCCATCGAACTGACGATGACGATCAAGCGCGGTCGCGGCTTTGTCACCGCGGACGAGAACGCTGATGTCGATCGCGAGATCGGTGTGATCTACGTGGACTCGAAGTTCAGCCCCGTGCAGCGCGTCCGGTTCAAGACCGAGAACACGCGTGTGGGCAAGATGACGAACTACGACAAGCTGATCCTGGAAGTCTGGACCAACGGCACGGTCAAGCCGGAGATGGCGCTCGTGGAAGCGAGCAAGATTCTCCGCAAGCACCTCAACCCGTTCGTGCAGTACTTCGAGCCGGGCCGCGAGGTCGGCGCCGAAACGCGCGTGGAAGGCGAGACCCTCGGCGGCGGCAACGGTGCCAGCCTGGCCGCTCCGATGCCGGTCTCGACCAGCGGGTCCGATTCCTCGACGCTGAAGGCGCTGCTGCAGAAGCCCGTGGCCGACCTGGAACTGTCGCGCCGCTCCAGCAACTGCATCGAAGCCGAGAACATCAAGACGCTGGCCGACCTGGTGCGCCGCTCGGTGGAAGACATGATGCAGGTCCGCAACTTCGGCAAGACGTCGCTGAAGGAGATCGAGAAGAAGCTCGACGAGATGGGTCTCGAACTGGGCATGGACGTTGATTCGATCATGGCCGGCTGATTGCCGCTCTGCGAATCAGTCACGCCCGATCCATTCCCATTCACCCGCCTCGCGACGCCGGAGGATTCACCATGACCACCACTGCTGAACGCCCGCTCGCCAGCGAGTTCTCGAACGCGAAGACGCTCGAGGACTGGCTGTCCCTGCGGCTCAAGGTCGGCGATGTCGAAGATCCCGCCGGGATGGTGCGCGATCTGATCGACTCGTTCCCCGAGAACAAGGCTGACAAGGCGCAGGAGCGCGGCATCGCGCTGTGGCTCGCCGGTCGCCATTCGGAAGCTCTCGAATCTTTCGAGAAGGCAAAGGGCAACGCCGCCAACGCCTGGTTCCGCGGCTGCTGCCTGCGCGAACTCGGCCGCACGGCAGACGCGGACGAGGCGTTCGCGGAAGCCGAAAAAGCCGGCGAGGTGCAGGGCACGTTCGGTCGCGCCGAACTGGCAATTGCCGACGGTCGCATTCCGGACGCGCATGACCTGCTGAAGGGTGCCGGCAAGAAGGCGGACGAGTCGCCCGACTACTGGTACCTGCTCGGTCTGATCGCCGACTACAACGGCCTCACCACCGACGCCATCGATCATTACGATAAGGCGTTGGACCGTGAAGTAAACCACCCCGGCGCGCTCTTCCGCATCGCATGCCATGCGGATCGCGTCGGCGACGATGACATGGCGCTGGCGCACTTCGAGACGCTCCGCGATTCCACGCCGTTGCACGTCAACACCCTGATCAACCTCGGCATCCAGTACGAGGACCGCGAGAAGTACCACCACGCGGCCGAGTGCTACCGCACGGTGCTCAAGCGTTTCCCCAACCATCCGCGCGCACGGTTGTTCCTCAAGGACACCATCGCGTCGATGGATATGTACTACGACGAGGCCGCCGAGCAGCAGCGCAACGAAGTGCAGCAACTGCTGGGCACGCCGGTCACCGAGTTCGAACTCTCCGTGCGGTCGCGCAACTGCCTCGCACGGATGAAGATTGAAACGCTCGGCGACCTGATCCAGAAGTCGGAGCAGGAACTGCTCGCCTACAAGAACTTCGGCGAGACCAGCCTGCAGGAGATCAAGAGCATCCTGGCCCGCAAGAACCTGCGTCTGGGCATGCAGCCGGGCGAAGAGATCCAGCTCATCAACGAGCAGCCGCAGGAAGCCCAGGACGAGGTGCTCAACAAGCCGATCACCGACCTGAACTTCTCGGTGCGCGTGCGCAAGGTGATGGAGAAGCTCAACATCCTCACCCTGGGCGACCTGACCCGCACCCGCGAGTCACAACTCACCTCGCTGAAGAACTTCGGCAAGACGTCGCTGGCGGAACTCAAGAAGAAGCTCGCCGAGCACGGTCTGTCGCTCAGCGCCGACTGACGCGACCATCTGATTGCATCGACATCACGAGCGCCGGGTGCCTACGCATCCGGCGCTCGCGCCGTTTCGGTTCCGCCATCGCGGTCGCGCCGCTGGCTCCAGTCAGCGGGATCCCGAGAAAGGTATTGATTTTGCGTATTAAATCACAGATGATTCCGACCACCTCGCCAGCACCATCGAATCGCACATCTGCACCCAGCCTGCCATGACCTGGACCGGTGTCTTTCCCGCCATCCCCACCACCTTCGATGCGGATGGGTCGCTGCAGATTGACGCGACGGCCGACTTCGCGACAAGGATGATCGACGCGGGAGTCGACGGCATTGTCGCACTCGGCACCATCGGCGAATGCTGCTCGCTTTCGGCCGACGAGAAGCGTGCCGTCCTCGCGGCGCTGGCCGACGTGTCCCGCGGCAGATTCCCGGTCATCAGCGGCGTTGCCGAGTTCACCACTCGCGAGGCAGCCCGCTTTGCCGCCGACGCGCAGGAAATCGGCATTGACGGCCTGATGGTGCTTCCGGCGATGGCCTACAGTGCCGATGCCCGCGAAGTGGAAACGCACTTCCGTGATGTGGCCGCGTCCACGACGTTGCCGTTGATGGCCTACAACAACCCGGTCTCGTACAGCGTAGACATTCGCCCGGAGACGTTCGCGCGGCTCGCCGACATCCCGCACCTCGTAGCGGTCAAGGAGTCGTCCGACGATCCGCGACGCATCACCGACATCTTCAACGCCTGCGGCGATCGTTACGATGTGTTCTGCGGCGTGGACGACCTGGTCCTCGAAAGCGTTGCACTGGGCGCGGTTGGCTGGGTCTCGGGTCTGGTCAATGCATTCCCGGCGGAGTCGGTCCTGCTGTGGCGCATGCTGATGCAGGGGCAGTTCGCCGACGCCCGCGCGATCTACCCGTGGTTCACGCCGCTGTTGCACCTGGACACGGAAGAGAAG